>NNCF01128291.1:917034-931811 GCA_002313205.1 Laupala kohalensis
TTCCCTCTTGCTTAAATAACGAATTTCTAGTGTCATTAGTTTATACGCCACTCTATCGATTGTCAAGTTATGTTTCCAAAAAGTAAAATAAATGTTATTAAAGGAGAAAGTAATTATGTTCTAGAATAGTTTATTTTGTTTGTATAAAATGTTTGTTAATTTTTTTTGTAATGCTTAATATTCATCGAAATGTAACATTAGAGTATATAAAGTATTTATACAATATAGTTCAAGTGCAAGTTATTAGACATGAAACACATCCAGTGACTTAAAACGCATATCTCAGATTGAATGCGTGATGAAGTTTCATCTACTAAAATATGCTTCAATAGTTTACCATCTTCATTTGTATGTTTCTCCAGTAGCGGCGATTGAGAATCAAATATGTGGGGGAGGGGGGCAAAAAAATGAATTTTCATTAACAAGACAGTTTTTCCATATTTCAAGTAAGAACGTTTTAAACAATGAAATAAATCAAAGGAAAGACTATTAGTGATTACCACATCAAGGTTGTATTTTTTTATAATTCCCAGTTTTAGAATGAAATATTTTTCTTTCCTAAAAAAGTTGGGGGGGGGGGCTGCCAGCCCACCACACACACACACACACACACACACCCCTAATCACCACCACTGTGTTTCTCTTCAGAGCCTTTTTGATATTACGCAACAAGTGAGATTTTGTTTTTCAGAAAAAATTGGAATTAAAAAGATTTGTGAAAATTCATGGGAAAGTGTTTTAATCAGGAAGTCGAATGCGTGTTATTTTTTTCTACATTATTACTTTTTATTACTCGACCTCAACAATTAATTATTTAATGCTTTCTATATCATTTTGAAATTTATTGCTTTTTGTGTCATTTTCAAAATTATATACTCCAGACATCATCCGGTGAAGTATTTTCGCGAACTTATTGCAAGAATTAATATTTTCTGTTCATTAGCTGTATTTTAAAAGAAAGAAGGAAATGACGAAATAACTTCTATATCGTGGGAAATACATCTGAATATTAGAAATAGTTTCTGAAAAGGTACTACGAAGTAGAACATTCCCTGCAAGTGTGGCTTGAAAGTTTCCTTCCTCTAAACGCAACTAGATTTGCGACTTAAATGAAGACCCCATTATAATTACTAAAATCCTCCCTCCTCTTACGTAATGTATTGCAACCAGCAATGAGAACGTATCATTTAAATGCGTAAATACATTCTCTTTGAGTTAAATGACATATATCGTGGAACTTAATCGCCGTCCAGAGACGCCTTCACAAATGAGGTCCGTTTATAGGAAGATTAACTTATAGCCCATCATGTTGCTGGGTTTCGGATTATTAAGTTAACATAATTCTTTCAGTAATAATCTTTCAATGCATGATTATTAAAATTTCATCAGTGATTGAATACGTGAGATTAGCCATTCATAATTCCGATTTACTCGTACTTTCAGTTATATCTTTCTCGTCAATGGATCGAGGGAATATTTCTTATTAGACAATCTGCTGTTAAATATTTTGAGTCAGAAAATCAATCACTGTATCTAATACGTAACAATGGTCGTAGAACATCGATAAAAATGAATAAATATTAACACAAGTCATAAATGTGTAGCATAAACTTCAGAAATTAACATTTAGTTGTTTTTTTTTTTTTTACAATTTATCGTTAATGAGTTCAAGAGGGTATACCTTTAATGTAATAACCTGTGATACACGAATGAAACGTGCCGTAACAATATATTTCCTTCCTTGATTTCACATTTACGACGATTACATCCCAAGTAGAAAAAGACACGGAATGCATTTTTCTTTAGAATTGTGCCGAAAATAATCGTTATTTGTATGCACTCCCTGGAATGAACCAACCAACCAATGGAATTGTTACGAACTAAATTGACAGTTTTATTTTAGAAAGATTAAGTAGTGCGCAGAAAGAAAGACGTACATAAAATTTGTAACCAAATTATGGAATACAATCAGGAGCAGCAATATATGTGTGCGTATTTAAGCATTTTTGTACCGATGAGTGTGTACGTGTCTGTACCTGTATGTAAGCGAAAATGTGTTTTTGTATGTACGTGAATATGCACACACATGGTCTTCGTAGGTAATTAATTCCTTAAATGCAAATTATATCCTGTTGTTACCGTCTGTACTAAGTTTCGAAGCATTTTATACCCAGTGTGTGTGTGCTTTATAGATATTTGGGCGTTGAATTTGTTATTTAACTTCTAATTTTGTTTTTATGTGTGCTTTTATTAAGTCTTTTTTTTATCTGCCTCCATGCATTGCTCACTTGCAGAATAATAAATTATCATTATTATTTTAATAAAATAATGAATCAAAATGAGAAAGTATTTCTAAGGTCAATGTCATGAAACCCAACATGTTTCGGAATTCCTAAACCCTCATTTCCCTGAGTGAGGAACCGAATTCTTCTCTGCTTCGGAACGCGATTTGAAAATAGCAACCATTCTACACTTCCCCACGCCAAGAAGAACCAGAATGTTTTACCTGGGTTCTCGCAGCATACGGAATTGTATCTGGGATCTGCTTTGTCAAGTTCCAAGTATAATCATGATTTCACGAGTTTGGAATCTTTATATTGTTGTAAGCTCAGCACAAGACTCACAGAGATGTAACAAAAGAATATACGAGGGCAAGTCAATATATACGTCGCAAACGTCAGTTTCCCTTAAATTACGAGCGTATTTTTTGCCAGCAGAAGGCATCATATGTGTGCTTCGTATAGGCTGCGTGACATCTCGAAGGCACACAGTCAAAGGTTGCCAGTCAACCATTGCCGTTGTGTTGCATGAGAGTACACGAGCTGAACAGTGTGCAATAGTGCGTTTTTTTGTGAACCAAAGGACTATCCACTGAAGAAGTTCAACGCGAAATGCATCCCGTGTATGGTGACAACTGTTTCTCATGGATAGCTGTGTTCAATTGGATTCAGAAGTTTAACAAGGGAAGGCAAAGCATCAGAGATGGGGAACGACTTGGTCGTTCTGCGGAGGTATCATCTGCATGCATACGTAGCCCCCAATGATTTTCATCATTTTGAACCCCAAAAATGGTTGACCGTCATTTTGAAACTAATGATGCCGTAATCCGAGAGGTTACTTGTTGACAGCGACAACAACAACCACAACAAAAAGACAAAGCCACCAGCTTTCAAGGATTTGTAAAGAGATGGGATAAGTGTCTGAATGTACAGGGTGATTATGCCGAAAAGTGTAATAAATGACAAGAAGATACTTTGATTATCATTGCCTCTATCCAGTTTTGCGAATTAGTTTTTCACTTACTGTCTTATTTAGAGATTGAAAAATCAAGTACTGTCCAGTGGTCAATTTGAATAGGTGTGATATTCTCATAACGTTTAAAATGTATTTTTTAAAGTAACCTAGATATTTAATATGTACTCATTGGATTCCATTGTTGAAACAATTTTCTTTGAGATGTATTATTCATGAATACCTTGTCCCATATTCCATATCCGACTACAGGTCCTAAGGTTCTGTTGGGTTCCTATTGGGTCTAGTTTATCAAACCTTCTTTAATAGTCGTGTTATATATTTATTGAAGCTTCATAATTCTCTTTTCAATGTTGTCATTCGGAGAGTTGCTTCCGTTATCTGTTCTTTAGATTTTATTTCTGCAAAATATTGTCCTCCATTGAAAAATCTGCTCCATTGAACTCGCATTCCCAAATAACATTATCCACTGTATCATCTCCTTGCAAGCAACCACGTGTCACATCACCTCTCCTGTTGATCCTTTTTAAAGTAATTATTGAAATGACCTATAAGTATTTCTGCCTTTGCATACCCTGGCTGGAACAATCTGCTTTTATGGGAAAAATGTCACATCCGGTGTAAAGTTATACGTCAGCATTCCTTTGTCACTCTTCTCCCATCGAATCTACCAGGCTTCTACTAATATGTCCGTTATATTTTTCATCAATCCCTTTTCTTCAATTCTAACTGTTTTGCCATATATTCCAAGTTTCTTCTCCGTCCTCATTGCAATTCCTAATACCCACTTTGCATAGCCAAACCTATTGGCACGACTCCCAAATGCGTTTAGTGTGTCTGTTGATACTGTGCGATGCGCTCCACTAACACGCAACAAGCATAACCTCAGCAATCTTCATAATCTATTCCTCATTATGACATTTTTTAGCACCTTTATCCGAATACTACAGCCATAACAATCTTTTGCGCCGAGAATCGTCGTTATTGCAGGACTACCACGAAATCTGACAATAGTACCCAATTCACAAGTGGTATTTTTGAAAAATTATGCACGGAAAATGGTATAAAACACATTTGGGCTCCACCTTTTCACCCAGCATCAAACGGAGAATCACTCCTTTATAGAGAGCCAACGGGTTTTTTCCTGGCGTTTAATTTCGTTAAAACGTTGGAACCATTGCGATGAAACTGTTCCCTGCGGACAAAGATGAAAAGAGGTCATCGTGATTCGAGTCTTGTCACCAAAGGAGTCTTCACTGTCGCCGCCATGCCGTCTGTCCGTGTCACAAAGCACCGTCTGTCACTTGTCTCCTGGAGGCGCGGCGCGTGTTTGAAGACACTTCGTGGTCGTCGTCGTCGTTGTCGTCCGCTGTTCTCGAGGAAGCACGCGCATGTGCTAACCACTTCCAGATGCACAAGCGGGGCGCTCGGTGCGAGCGGGCCAGTGCGCGTGGGTCGGGACTCCTATAGGCGACAGAGACGCTCACAAGAGAGAGCATCTGGCTTCATTTACTCGCCTTCCGGCAGCTCCAGCAGCAATGACGTTTGGACGCCTCTCTCAACTGAGAATGTGTCGGTATAGAGAGGGTTCTTTTGAAAAAACAATCCCAGAGATTTCCTTGAGAAATCCCATTATTGCCCGAATTTTTCTCCGGTTTTGCTTCGGATACAGGCGTTTTTTCACAGACTCTCTACGTTCTTGTCTAGGGGTGGTGTCTATTGAAATACTAATCAGGAATTTTGTGTTATTTCAATACTTACGACTTATAAATAAATTTCCCCTCATCATCTATAATTCGATAATAATACGTTCTCGTGATAAAATTTTTTTGTGTTAAATACAAATTGTTGGAATTCTTTTGATGTTATAACACGTAGCTAACATTTTTTCTTATCTAAGAAGTGTGATGAAATTTTCAATGCACCCATGTCTTGATCAGAAATGATGGGATGACACTTGTTCACTTTCGGAGAGTAAATTACTTTATTGTCCTCCATATAAATTTATTTATTGACAATGTTTTTAAACAAATACAATAATCTAACTATTAGTCTTATTATTTGTATAATAATCGTTGTAGATATGAATTTAAATGAAACAAGAGCAATGTAGTAATGAATTGTTTACTGATTCAAATTAAAAACTTCTATGGATATGACTGCCATCGGAAGTTCAATATATGGACGAATTTGTCCCCTGAATGAAAAACCATATCCGTGGATCCGGAATACTTGGTAAATTACCAGATATTGAAACATATTGTTCATATGTGTTAAGGTAAAAAATAACATTGTATTATGTTGTGAAGCCATTGTTATCAAGTTGTGTATGTATATTTCTAACATGTTCTTCACATTCATTTCACGATTCTTATCGAAATGTAACTGAAATAAATATTTTCATTCCTCTGATATCTTCATTTTCCCTTTATTTGGTTCGTTGTGTTTAAAATGTTTCCTCATCGAACTGTCCACTAATACATGATACAGTTTGATGGATATCAATGCATTTGATGAATCTGTATGAAACGACTTAGAAGAGATCATACTATCTCAACGTTTTTCCCGTCACTCACAAATGAATATTCTCCCGTTTTTCGTTAAAGCTCTATTCGGGCCACTTGCTCTTTGAGCATGGGTGTAACTTAGGGAAGCAGATTGGCAGGAGAACGTTTCAGTGAAGATGTCTATTCGTCACACTACGTGAAGTCGCATGATCTCCCGAGTGACGAGATCAGGTAGCTAGTAATAAATGATACAAAATAGTTAGTTTGTTTCTCTTAATGCGATGTCATTTCGGTTATCACTGTGTATTGAATGTGATTGGTTTTGTTTAAAATGGTTCAGATTTATGACTTTTTTTTGCAATTGTTTTCGATATGAATAGACATTTAGAATTAGTTTTGTTGTATTTTTTTCATCTAAATTTTAGGTTGCTTTTCTTTACGTATTTTAGCGTCAGAGGAAACTTCGTGGCTCTAACTTTGCGAATAAATAGAACGCATCTGTTCACCTCTCTTTTATCATTTTCTCAGCAGACAAATGCGTAATAGGAATATTTCATGGCATAGCTTATGATTTGGCCGAAGTAATTCGCGGCGGTATGCCCATACTGTGCGTATTAGAGGTCATTGGAGTCTTGTGATTACGTTGTATTTTCTGTCCCAATTTTGCCCGTGTGACGTACACCGCTAGATTTCGATGAAAACATGAGTAGTTTTCCACTACTTCGTCCTTGAAAGCATTCAAAATACGTAAACATCCGCGAATCATATTAACAGTTACGTATCTCAGAAATTGGGAATGCAGACAAGATGTTTTCATGCGCCATTTATATGCGTATCGGAGAGAATATCTGGAGACACGGTAATGCCCCTGCCATGTACGAGTAGGCGAAAACCTTTTACACCAAAAAATCCGCAAATTTTTGTTCCCTCTCAAACATTTTCACTGCATACATGTAAGTATATTAAACCTGCATCATCGCGATACACTTAGCTGAGTGAATTATTGATCAGTTCTCGTTCCTCATGCTTACTTAATTATGCGCACACAATTTTCGCAAAATTTGTCACTGATTCATTGTATGTCACTCTGGAAAATTGGAAGAAGGCACCTTAATAATTGTATGTCTTGACACATACAAAGACAAAAAAAAAGTTGATATTTTATCTCTAAAATCGTGGAGTGACATATGACTTAGTAGATGTTGTCATGTTATTCTTCTGATTTATTTAATAAAGTTGATTAACCTCAGCTGTAGGTGATCTCTCAATCTCATGTTTTAGTTGTTGCCAAATTCTGTTTTAGTTCTAGTCTGGACCTGAAAATAAACGTATAACATAATTAGAGATATACGTGCGCTGGTTTTGGTGCGGATGATTTTGGCTTTTAAGTTTTGCAGAATTTCTATGTTGGAGTGGTAGTACAATATTGTATTCCATTAATGGAAACATGTTTTGGTATGGTTTTTGATGATGAATAATTTGTTGCTTAGTGATATGATAAAATATTTAAGTGAGTTCTAATACAAAAGTACGTTGTACGCATTTTAGAATTGATGTTCAGAAGTGCAGTGTTTATGTGATAACTACAAGAGGCCGTGTTGTAACAGCTTGTTGAATTGCCGAGAAACATAACTTTGCTACTCACAAAGAAAATCTGACCAAGATATATTTGGCACAAGCGAGTTTCTATTTCTAATTTTCAAATTTAATTTCACTACCTTTGTTACTTCATGGGTATCTCAGGGGTCACATAATGTATCTGTTATTTAAAACATTTATCAATAACAGGTTGAATAATATTGTAATGCGTAAACTGTCATTATATTCTGTCATTGTAACATTTACAATGTAATTTCACTAGTACAGTCTTCGTACTTACAAATGGACAAATTATCTAGGTATTATCTAAACGCATAACTTTGTATTTCATGAAAAATCCTACCACACATTTAATATTTATCGAACATATTTTATTAGAAATTCCGAGTCTGCTAATTTATGAAACATTTATAAATGAAAAGACGTAAAATTATTTTGCGTTTAGTATTACGCAGAACTAATTGATTTCAAGAGTTTACGAAATCGTACGTATCAGTCGTGCAATAATTGTTTTCTAATGTAAAATTAATTTTTATTGTTCTTTCAAATTCTATATTTTTGGATGGTAAAGTACCCATTGATCTAAGTATATAATTAGATTTAATTTAACAAATTCATTAATTAAACTAATTAATAATTAAATTAATAAACATATTAAGAAATTTGTTACTTTCTACACATTGAGAGAACTTAATTTTAACTTAAAATTTTTGACTAAATTACAATTTGCTGATGTGCTCTTGTTATGTTGACAGAACATTACGGAGAATGAACGGTAGTGGAGTGAACTCACTTAGGAATCGCAAAAATACCTTTCTTCAACAGTATATGTTTTGCCGGGATACATCTTTGTCGACATAAGGTGACGATTTTCGGTTAATAATACTTGCTATGGGTCTCATCATGTTGATATTCAACAATGTCGGTAAGCCTCTTATTCATCAAGATTGCAAATATCTTGTAGGCTATGTTCAACACAGTGATTGGTCTATAGTTTTCACAGTTCAGTCTATCACGTTTTCTAAACATTAGGCATATACTCCTTTCATTCCATTTAGTTGGTATTTTTTCCTTTTCTCATATATTTATGATTAATCTATTTAATCTCTGACCAAGCGTCCTGCCTCCGCTTTTTATGAGCAGCTTTACCAGATTTTAAACTCCGAATTATATAACATGCTTCGTTATATGAGGGAGGTTCCAGATCATGCTCCAGTTCTAATAATAATTCTGGGCAATGGGGTAAGACATCTTGTGTATCTGCAGTTGTTATTTTTATTTTATTTTAAAAATAATCTTTCCACCTTTCCAGTACTGAAAGTTTTTGAAAGATAATATTTCCTGCAGTCTTTTAAGTTTATACAACCCATAGGTGGCTCTAGTTTTAGCTTGTATGTATCTATATCTTGTCTCATTTTTCTCCTGTATTGTTTGTCTGCATTCATTGTCCCACCATTCACTCCTAACAGATTTTTGCTTCCCAATTGTTATAACAGCAATATCTTTAACTAGTTTTTTAATGTTATTCCGTTCTTCATTTACATCTTCTGCAACAGGGAGATCTTTAAATTTCATGTAGAGTTCTGAGCAATAGTCCTTGAGATTTGCGGGATTAGACAAGCTAGCTTTATTCCTATTGCTTTCATACGATATTTTCTTCTTATATACCGCAGTAAGATTTAGGTGAAGAACTGTTCGCACTAAATAATGATCTGAATCAATATTTGGGCCCCTTAGGGTTCTTACATCACTTATAAAGTCTTTTTTGGTGCTGTTGATCAAGACGTGATCAATTTGGTTCAGCACAGTTTGACCGAGAGCATTCCATGTTCCTAGGTGAATTCTCTTATGTTGGAATTGTATGCTCATTATCGTGAAGTTATGTCCTGATGCAAATCCACATAGGAGTTCTCCATTGTTGTTATTAGTCGTATTATATAATAATCGTTGTAGATATGAATTTAAATGAAACAAGAGCAATGTAGTAATGAATTGTTTACTGATTCAAATTAAAAACATCTATGGATATGACTGCCATCGGAAGTTCAATATATGGACGAATTTGTCCCCTGAATGAAAAACCATATCCGTGGATCCGGAATACTTGGTAAATTACCAGATATTGAAACATATTGTTCATATGTGTTAAGGTATAAAATAACGTTGTATTATGTTGTGAAGCCATTGTTATCAAGTTGTGTATGTATATTTCTAACATGTTCTTCACATTCATTTCACGATTCTTATCGAAATGTAACTGAAATAAATATTTTCATTCCTCTGATATCTTCATTTTCCCTTTATTTGGTTCGTTGTGTTTAAAATGTTTCCTCATCGAACTGTCCACTAATACATGATACAGTTTGATGGATATCAATGCATTTGATGAATCTGTATGAAACGACTTAGAAGAGATCATACTATCTCAACGTTTTTCCCGTCACTCACAAATGAATATTCTCCCGTTTTTCGTTAAAGCTCTATTCGGGCCACTTGCTCTTTGAGCATGGGTGTAACTTAGGGAAGCAGATTGGCAGGAGAACGTTTCAGTGAAGATGTCTATTCGTCACACTACGTGAAGTCGCATGATCTCCCGAGTGACGAGATCAGGTAGCTAGTAATTAATGATACAAAATAGTTAGTTTGTTTCTCTTAATGCGATGTCATTTCGGTTATCACTGTGTATTGAATGTGATTGGTTTTGTTTAAAATGGTTCAGATTTATGACTTTTTTTTGCAATTGTTTTCGATATGAATAGACATTTAGAATTAGTTTTGTTGTATTTTTTTCATCTAAATTTTAGGTTGCTTTTCTTTACGTATTTTAGCGTCAGAGGAAACTTCGTGGCTCTAACTTTGCGAATAAATAGAACGCATCTGTTCACCTCTCTTTTATCATTTTCTCAGCAGACAAATGCGTAATAGGAATATTTCATGGCATAGCTTATGATTTGGCCGAAGTAATTCGCGGCGGTATGCCCATACTGTGCGTATTAGAGGTCATTGGAGTCTTGTGATTACGTTGTATTTTCTGTCCCAATTTTGCCCGTGTGACGTACACCGCTAGATTTCGATGAAAACATGAGTAGTTTTCCACTACTTCGTCCTTGAAAGCATTCAAAATACGTAAACATCCGCGAATCATATTAACAGTTACGTATCTCAGAAATTGGGAATGCAGACAAGATGTTTTCATGCGCCATTTATATGCGTATCGGAGAGAATATCTGGAGACACGGTAATGCCCCTGCCATGTACGAGTAGGCGAAAACCTTTTACACCAAAAAATCCGCAAATTTTTGTTCCCTCTCAAACATTTTCACTGCATACATGTAAGTATATTAAACCTGCATCATCGCGATACACTTAGCTGAGTGAATTATTGATCAGTTCTCGTTCCTCATGCTTACTTAATTATGCGCACACAATTTTCGCAAAATTTGTCACTGATTCATTGTATGTCACTCTGGAAAATTGGAAGAAGGCACCTTAATAATTGTATGTCTTGACACATACAAAGACAAAAAAAAAGTTGATATTTTATCTCTAAAATCGTGGAGTGACATATGACTTAGTAGATGTTGTCATGTTATTCTTCTGATTTATTTAATAAAGTTGATTAACCTCAGCTGTAGGTGATCTCTCAATCTCATGTTTTAGTTGTTGCCAAATTCTGTTTTAGTTCTAGTCTGGACCTGAAAATAAACGTATAACATAATTAGAGATGTACGTGCGCTGGTTTTGGTGCGGATGATTTTGGCTTTTAAGTTTTGCAGAATTTCTATGTTGGAGTGGTAGTACAATATTGTATTCCATTAATGGAAACATGTTTTGGTATGGTTTTTGATGATGAATAATTTGTTGCTTAGTGATATGATAAAATATTTAAGTGAGTTCTAATACAAAAGTACGTTGTACGCATTTTAGAATTGATGTTCAGAAGTGCAGTGTTTATGTGATAACTACAAGAGGCCGTGTTGTAACAGCTTGTTGAATTGCCGAGAAACATAACTTTGCTACACACAAAGAAAATCTGACCAAGATATATTTGGCACAAGCGAGTTTCTATTTCTAATTTGTGGTTCTATAAGAGAATAAAGTGACTTTTGGAGAATTAAAACAAATGCAAAATTAAACAAACTAATTTATAATAGAAAAATAATAAATCGCATTAAATATAAAAGATTGAGTTGGTTTGGCGATCTCTGCAGAATGGGGGAACGAAGATATGTTGAGATTGTATGGGAATGGAAACCATTAGGTGTTAGACCTCAAGGAAGACCGAAGGAGAAATGGTCTGAGAACGTCTACAATGATTTACGTAGAATGAAAGTGGCTTAGAGAAAGAAGGTCGAAGCAGATTGTTGAGTTGACCAAAACTCTCGCTTTAGATTTTTAGAACCTGGCGAAGAAGAATTCTTGCTATGAAATTTGCTATTTTTTGTAAGATTTTGTTTCGTCCAACATTGTTCAGAATTCTTAGTATACCTCACGAGTCCCCTCAGGCGAACTTATGTCCGATAATGAAGGCTCTTTACAACTCAAATACACAAAACTGTTTTGAGTTTTTTTTTATAATAAATAAATTTATTGTTAAGAAACAGTACAAACTGCGTATGACCACGTGGAGGGAAAAAAACTAATTTACTCTCCGGAAGCAAGCAAGGGACCATCCCATAAATTCCGATCAAGGGCCCTAAGGCAGAGGCGGATTCAAAAATTTCAGCAAAAGTTCCTAGATATGATAAAAAGATAGCTGCGAGTTCTAATACTAATAGAATGTCAATATGTTTGTAATTTTAAGCAAAAAATTACATGTACAAGTTATTATCGAACTATAGATTCCGTTCATATCCGTTGTATGTGGCTAGTTGGTATTATGAGTATAGCTAATTTGCTAATTCTATATTGACTCTCATAATAGTAAAACAATTAAATCGACTCTTTCCCGCGAAGAAGCGAGCTGTGTGCATGAACTCTAAAGAACGTCGTATGTGATAAATCAGACATAACGATATTAGACCATTTTCTGTCAGAAAACATGTGTTATATCCTAAGAAGCGGCCCTTCTTTTTTGNGCCCTACTTTTTTGTTATCTCCTTTCGTCTGGTCACAGGAAGTCCTTGATGAATCTCTTTCAATGAAGTTTTATCGTATTTGGCGCTGTACTGTACACAAATATGATTGATAATATTTTATCGTCATTTTCGAGTCAATGTTTGAAAATGATTATGACGGCTACGTCGAAACTCGGATGTTTTTGGTTGACGCTATGTATGATCAGTTTTGGGTCCGGTAGTTGTATTTTCACTGGACGAAGAAAATATAGATTATGTTACTTGCTCTTGTTAATTATTTTATTCATTTCAGATACATGGCCATTGGATGATTCTGGGGGGGGGGCTGGGCTCCTTCCGAAGTGTTTTATATTCCAATGAAATCTTTAGAAAATATTGTAATTTAATGATTTATAAATTAATTTTACGATTATCGTTAACTAAACAATTTTAACAAACTTAAAATATTGTAATAACAAATAATTTTTTTAGTTAACAGCTATTTTTTGTCGATAAACTTGAAACCCCTCCAAAATAAATTCCTGGATTCCATCTAGTGTCGTGTGCCCATTGTAAATTGAAGTGGTTCTAGGCCTGAAGTCACATATAGGCTACTCCAAGTCATGCAAATTTGGCGAAAATTATGCAACATGGCTGCTAAACACAAATTGACAACTTTTACGAATTTAAGTAATATCGGAATTAATATTAATAATTTTCACAAAAGCGACTATTTTCTGTAAAGAAATAAAAGACATAATGCAAAAAGACACAAGGTAATATTCGTTCCACAAGCTCGTTGCAGAAAGAACAGACTAGCGCTACAAGAGCAAGTGAATTGTTTTTGTGTCAGAGGTTGGCGATGGATTTAAGGTTTCAGAAATTCGAATGTTCTGCCAACATGACGCGAGGTACAAATATTATTACTCTTATGGACGATAGCGAAGGAAAAGCAGTTAGTCCGATAATAAATAAATTAATTAATAATTTATAGTCAAGAGAATTGTTACAAACTGCCTATGANAGTGCGTTTCAGTTCATGTTTCTTTTTCTCAAAGTTAAATTTTTTCGAAGTAAAGATACATGACTTCGTGTATAGCTTGGTGACCATGTGCTGTAGCCTCGAGAACCTATCGTAGTCAGTTATCTGTCTTCCGGCGGGCGATAGATGATAGCCCTGCGGCGACCCGCTGGTCCATCACGCGCCAGAACCACCCAAGACGCTCCGCATTAGTCAGGACGCGTCACGTGAACAGATAACTAGATGAATACTATGAAAACTGTCTTTTCATTCATGGTGTGCGGAGGTTATGCTTATTCAGCGGAGAGCACCGTTTGTGTTTATTGTTTACCTTGTATGACTGTGCATCCTGGAGCATTTTGACTGAGTAGCTCTAACCTCCAGGCAGAAATCTAAAATGATCTTTCCGTTAAAATAACATGTATTTCCCGATGTTTGTGAAATCAGATACAATTTATGAGAATTTGAAACATTTTTTATTTAACCAATCATAATTTGATCCTCTATTTTTTAATATTTTTTTTTACATTTTGTGGATATTATAGCGCGGACCCCTGTCGGTATCAATTATGTCATAGTCACTATGTGATTTGTGTTGCATTGACGAATTATATCTAATATGAAATAATCAACGGAGTGGTAATTTGGAGACAACCTATTTCGTTTGCATTAGTGGACGCCAGTAGAATACGAAAGATTAAAAAGTGTATAAATATGTTCAGGGATGCATTTTTTATTTCAAAAATTAATATTACAAGTTTTAATAACGGCGTCGTATTTTTGAATTCTTCTTATGAGCTCCTTAAGTTTATCAATTGTTATTTTTCTTTTTATTTTGAAATCGCTCAACGTTCCATGGCTACGAAATCTTTAGGAACTTGGTTCGGAAAGAACTGTTTCACAATATATTAAGGTAGGCTGCGGCTATGAATTTGAAACGGATTATCTCAAACATTGCTAGATCAAATTATAGTCAACAATGGAATCTCGTATCTCTCTGAAGTGTTTATCGCCGGATACAGTGATCACCTTGCTCAAGTATTGACTATTAATANTACAAATTTACAAGAGAGTTTAATGACATAAATAAATCCATATTTATAAATCATTTGCGTGAAGAAACATGGAAAGATGTTTACAGTTGCCAAAACATCGACGACAAGTTCAATGTATTTATCTAATATTCCTAAAACATTACAACTCCAGTTTTCCCATAAAACGCAAGTTAATTTGCGTTAATTAACACAAAGAAACACAATAGATGGATTACCCAAGGGATAAGGATTTCTTCAAAAAACAAACGCCGTTTATATTATCTTTCAAAACGCTATAACCAACCAC
>NNCF01128294.1:0-15366 GCA_002313205.1 Laupala kohalensis
GAATGGAAGAAGCCAGTCAACCTAATTTGCTTGCTTTTCCCTTTTCAAAGCACTGGCCTCACTGAGTCTTAAAGTTGCATAGAACTACGTAATTAGAACAACTGAAATATCGTTATGAAGAGAGCAATATCGGTATAGAGAAAGAACGAACACATTACTGTTAGGGTAAACAAAACAACATTCATTTCATCATTAGAGAAAGATTATCATTAAAGGAATCATTATAAAGAGAGACTACTGTAATTCTAAGTTGGTGTAATGGTTTTACATATTAATTTAACTGCTATCAATAATTCACACTGCATAATACAAATTATTATGTAGTATTATAGCTCTTCATTCAAGAAATAAAAGCAATTTTCAAACACAAGTTCATAAGTTAAGTACTTTTTATTTAACACAACCAAAATGGACCTTTTTAGAAACTGTGAGGACAGTATCAGAAGTAATTAATCCCTGTCCAGTAATGAGATATTACTCCAACCCTCAATAATCCTTCCCAATTCTCACTATGAGAAAATATCAATTCATTGCACATGAGCATTACAATTCACATAAGATAGGTACTTCTAGTTTCTTGTACAAGTTTAGCGTTAATGTATGTAAACACAAAAAAGATGAACTCCGGAAGAAAACTAAGGGCCATTTTTACCACCACAAAACAATTTTTTTTCTTTCTAATTTGGAAATAAAATAATACACTGAAAAATACTCATAAAAAATGAATAGTAATCAGACAGCATACCTCATGTGATACTAAAGGTCTTTCGGAGGAGAGATTTTCATTTGCAAGTACCAAATCAACAACATCAGATCTCAACTCTTCTGAGTAGGACTCAACAATTTCAGAGAAGATGCACAATCTGTAAAACCTAAAATAAAAGAAAAATTTATTTCGTTAGATATTTCATTAAATTTACTCTCTAGACTTTTTGAACCATACTCTGCAATGTGTTTTTCTGCAAACAGATATTTTCCAGTAGGAGCAAAAGAAAAACAAAAGAGAGATTTTTCAGAAAATACACACTCAATATACTTACAGTTTATACTTTAATTTAGAGACTTGAATTGCTTAATGCATTTACAATTTTTCCTCTTATCAAGTATATTTTAAGTAGTACTTAGAGCATACAAGTGTTAAAGAAAAATATATAAAAGGTTATTTTCATTTCACAAACTTATTGAGGAACAAGATTTCTCCAAGATGAAACCACACTAAATTGTTCAGAATTGTCAAAAATGTTGTGCATGAAATTAGTTGAAACTGATTGAGTTGAAATGGTGGACACATATTTAAAACTATTCACAGATCTTCAAAGGTTTTCACTTCTTTAGACCAAAGGTAACCTTCAATCACCCTCGAGAGCCCCAAACTATCTCCTTACTATTTCCTTTCCTTTAAGCTAATAGAGCACTGTCGTTTACTCCAATTTAATACAAATCAACTTTAAAACATGCTTTCACTGTACTATATTCATTATAGTTTTATTATCAATAAAATTATTACAATATAGTATATTCAACTTTGATATCATCTTAAGGTATTCATAAAAGAACCAAAATATTTTCTCTATTCATGGGGAAGAGTTATTTAGAAATTCTGGAAGGGATCCAAGAAAATTATGAGTTCTGAATTGGTTCAGGTATAGTTTTGATCTTCATTTGACAAAAAAGGCTTCTCAAATGTAATGTTTATTTCTAATTATAACCAAAACTACTAAAATTCAAAATAATACCCATTCCTTCACTAAAAGAGGAAGTTAAAAGATGTAAGCAACTTATATTTACAAATTAAGGAAAAAGTTTTAAAAATACTTGTTACCTAAAGATGTCATTTAAGTCACAGCAATTATTGTATTAGAATATTTGCCAGCTATTTTGTGCTTTTGTGGATTTTGCATTTGATAGTGAATAATAATATACTATGGTATATACTAGAAAGTAAAATTTCAACAAAATTTCTAAAAATGCAACAAGCAATGTATAAATCAGGTAAGTCATGTGTGAGGTTAGAATTGGAATCTGTAACAAATGCATTTTTAGCGGAAAGAGGTGTAAAGCAAGGCTGTACACTTTCCCCACTTCTCTTCATATTATTCATAAATGAGCTCACAGACAGTTTAGCTGTGGTAAATATACACTCTCCAAGTATGGATGAGGAAATGATTCCAATGAGTTCACTCCTTTTTGTCAATGGTCAGATAATATTTTTCAAACAAAACCACAAGAGAGGTCTAGATGAATTACCAATTTTTGCAAAGAAACAAAACTAAAAGATAACATTAATAAGACAAAAATCATACCTCAAAGAACAGGTGGGTTTAAAGTACTGAAGAAATTTGGTCATACAAACAAACTCTAAGGAGTGAACACATTGGAATAATACATACATTAAGGAGTAAATATCTATTAAACAAATTACTTACTTTTCATCAAAAGCACCTTGTCCAGAACAAATACCATGATCTGATAGTAAATCCAGAGTACATTTAGCTCCCAGACTCTTCACAATAACGGCACCAACTTTGGACAGACTAATTCTTTCAGCAAGCTCTTCAGGAATAGATTCTAATCCACACTTGAGGCAGTGACCCAAGCGTACAGTTGTTACCATATCAATCACTTGCTTCCATACATCACGTGTGAAAGGCAAGAGAGGTTCCAACAAAGAAAAATCTCCTAACTGGATTAAGAGTGGGAGAACAGACTTAAAACTGTCTTTAGGTGCATTTAATAACATTTGCGTCCAGAGAACTGGTACATGTTCACACAGCTGTTGATGCCGATCATGATTAGTCTGCCACAAGTAGTTGATTAAAATTTGACCAATGTCTTCGAACTGAATTTGCAACCCACAGTCAACAGGAAAAGGAAACCCACACTTACAGCTGGCACCCAGGTTCTGGTTTACAGTTTCAAAGGCCACAGTTGTGAAAGATAAAAGGTATTCATTTCTAATGATAGTTTGCATAACTGCTTCACTATCTGGTGCTCTATCAATGTAGTTAAGGAATGTATAATAAACTTGACTGATATCAAGACTCTCTGTACTATTTTTCATTTGTTGTTCTTGCAAGCGTAATATCAAGTACCAGACATCTTGAAGATCTATATTGCTACCCATCACATAACAAGTTTCAATTTGATTCATTTGTAGCATAAAGAACATTGCATTCAGTCTTAGGGGTAGAGGCCATTGCCAACATGAACTTTCAACAGATTTTTCCTTCCCAACTTGTTGCAAGGCACCAGCTTGATACTTGTCTAGGACTGTGCAAAATGAGTGGTAGTAACATACTATAGATGATTCTTTAATGCACTGTAAAATCATATGAGGAACCAAAAGATCAGAGCACACAATTAGTAACCGACTCAAAAGAATATCAACAGTAATAGCTTCTTTTGGGTAAACAAGATTTAATAGTTCATAGTTTTCCGCACCATTAACAACAGGGATTAACTCTTGCAACCAAGTAACCAGACTTTCAGATTTTAATGAAGAATGAAAACTCTCAGAAAGTTCACAAAATTTATCTCCTGAGAAATATTTGTCAAAAGGAAATGACTTCTCTGTCCATTCAATGAGAAAATACCTTGAGTTAACTGATGAATTGGTTCTGTTATTAGAATTTTTTACATTTTCTTCACTTTCAAGCAACTTTTCACCAGACGAACACAATACAATTGAGACATAATAATTATACACATTCAATATTGCATCAAATAATTTTCCAATTAATTTCTTCCGATCTTCAGAATTTTCTTCTGAATTTTGCAGTACTTGAAGGGCAACTACAATATTATCAATGCTAATATCAGACTTTGAATTTTTCTTTGAATTTGTTTTGTTTGCTTTGGAGTTGTCATTAAAAACAATTTCTCCTTCACTTTTTTCTGTTAAGTTCTCTTTCTTTTCAACAAAATCTGAAGTTCTAACATCTAATAATTCAGGAGTTGTTTCACTGCCTAGAAACTTTTCTTCTAAAACTTGCCACTTTTCCTTCAGTGTTTTTGTACCACTAGTGATTTTTGATGATACAGAGTGTCCTATTTCCTTCAAAGTTTGAATAGCTTCTGGAGATGACTCAAAAGAAGTAAATAAATCTTTCGAAAAGATTTTCATTGGTTCTTCATTACTCTCCAACAAAAGATTGTCAACTCTTTGGTCCTGAACTTTGACAGAGTTATCATTATCTAGTATACAATCACTTCCTGTTGAATTTTTGTCATTAGGATTCCCTAATTCAGGAAGAGAACAGGCACTTCCAGATCTATGAGCAACAATATTTCCCCTAAAGATATCAATTTTCTTTTTCCTTCGTGATCTATCTGGTGAAACACTAAGTGATCTGGATTTGTCTTTCAACCTCTCAGTCCTCCTCAACTGTGGTAACTCTGGAAAACTAGATTCAGATTCTTCTTTGGACAAAAAGTGTCTGTTTTTTACAACAAAAATTCCAGATTCTAACTTCTGAGCCTTTCTTGCCTCCTGAGCACACTTGGAAATTTGTTGCAACAATGGAAGAATTCTATCAGTCACTTCATCATTACTCAACTTAGTACCTAAATCAGCTAATAAATATAGTTTGGAAGATGATGGCAGTTCTTTCATAAGGTACTGGCTGTGTATTTCACATAGCTTGGCACACAAAGAAAATTGTTTACGAAGGTATAATCTGACAAGGAACTTCTCAAGTGGAGCAAAAAGTAAACCAAACATTTTACCTGAACCATTTCTCAGATAGATAGTATCTTTCACCACTTTTGCATCAGTAATGTTAATAATATCATTACTCCACAAAACTACACTAGCTTTATCAGGATCAAATACATATACTCCATCTTTTTTAAAAGTAAATAAAAACTTTTTAGCTACTACAAAAAGTTTACAAAAATTAAATGATTGACTCTTCCATAAAACTCCAGCTTCTTGGTTATTTGTACTTCGGAAAATTTCATTATCACACTCTTGACTAGACTGAGTAGAGTATGGCACTTTTATGATAGCTGTAGGAGGAATAGCGAGGGCCTGTTTAAACTGATGAGTATTCAGAACTGTTCCATCTACCTTAACCTCCCATAATCTAGAACCAGGCCTTGCACAAAATGCTTTCAAATATTTCAATTCTTCATTTTCGCTCATGGTTTCACCTTCTCCAAAAGATGAAAATCTTCCACCTACAGCTTCTGTTCTGATAGGAGAATTAACAGATACATCACTACATGCTAAAAAACAAGAACCATATTCCCCATCTCTGGGTTTAACACCAATTTGGCGAAATCGTTCTTTCGCAATGTCACATATGTATGAACGGGTTAGAGTGGAAACAAGTAGAACATCAGCTTGCCAATCCATCTGAACAATTTGTGAATCAAGAACCATGATAGTACAAGAGGGAGGATGAAACATGTTTTTCATCTGTAAAATATACAAGTGAAACAAGGTATTTAATATTTTAAAGTTTCTGTTTATTTAATTTATGACATCTATGAACTATTTCTTACCATAAATGGAAGTAGACTAATGATAGAAACCTTTCCCAATTGATCACCAATAAAAAGTTCATTGCTCTGACCATTCCACTGTAAGGCTGTAACATTGACACCAATGTGTTCGCTGGAAGTGAAAATACGACGAGCACCAAGACCAGACGAGTTTTTTTCTAAGACGCACACAACTCCTTTTATACTTGCAAAGGCAAATAACTTTTCATCAGGTGATACAGCAACAAGAACAATAGATCCTTCCTAAAAGCAAAGAAAGGAGAAAGAATAGAATGTTTTCAAAAAATTGTGAAAGTATTGTTTAAATGAATTCTAGTTTATTTCAATTTTTAAAACAATACTAAATGACAGTAGCAAATGTACTCATTCTCTTATCATATAATGCTTTACAACTCTCAAAATATCAAATAAGTAAGATATTTATATTAATTTTGCTTAATAGATACTTTATGGTTTTAAAATGAAATATGAAGTCAATATCACCTTTATTCATATTAGAATGAATTAATATTTGCAAACATATAAGTTTTAATTTCATCAATGCTAAATCTATCTCCGTTAAACAGCCAAGTAAATGCAATATCCATCAAAGAAGAATACAAGAAAAAACTCGGAAAAAAAAGACATCTTCAGTAATATCAATATTTCAAGAAATTCTAAAACTAAAAACAACAGAAAATGCTATGAGAATCTCAATCAATGACTTTTCACAATTTCCCTTACATCTGGAACCATGAACAATAAATGCAGCATTTTCTTAAGTTATAATCCTCCTTTCTTAATATCCATTCAATTTCCCATAAAATCAGTCTACTTCATACCTCTAACTGAAATAACTCCAATCCTTAAATTTTAATTATTTTTCTCCAAAAATATGCTATAAATAGTTTAAAAACAGCATCATAATACAAGTTACAGACAACACACACTTAAAATAACACCAATTCAATTTACTTAGACTACAACCCAAGAAGAGAAATGTTCACAATTCTGGAATCTTTCTGAACTACGAAATTATGCATCAATACTACAATTCTCTATGATATTGTAATTCAAATAGATTTAAATTAGAAAATGACATACTACTGAAATCTTGAATGGGAGTTAATTTTTATCATAGGTAACAACAAAACTATGTCAAATATAAAATTAGTACATACAAATATAAACATACAAATTTTGCGATCAATTTTGTTGGTTTTCTTTTATAAATGAGATGAAAAGTTTACATACCTGATTTGGAAGTAGCTGAAGAAAAGAACAAGGATCTCTTCTAAATACATATAATCCCCCACTTGATGCTCCAAAAATCAGTAAATTTGGAGAAACATTGAAGCATGTATACTAAAAAAAGAAAACATATTTCAACAAAAATTAACTTCATACACTTAATTCAATTTTTATTAAATATAATTTACCTTTATTCTGTTCGTACTACGCAAAGGAATAGATACAGGAGATAAATCATGAATGTCAGCCAACACATAAGAAGTTTCCATTTTGTACAGACAGTATTATGAAGTAACAACATTAAAATCTAAAATCATTCTATAAAAAAATAATGCAATATATTATAAGAATTAGAAATCCTCAAAAGCACACAATATCAGTCAAATGATAAAAAATATATATTACTGTACTATGAAGATCTAGGATCCTAAGATTCTAAATTGAATTATTCACGGAGCTTCAAATTCTATTAATACACTTGTACTAAGAATAGTGAGATCCACTATACCTCCTGTCAGTGGAAAAGATAACATATCTGCACCCCTGGAATTCTTTTTAGAACAATCTCACATGAAAATCTTCCGTTTATGTAGTACATTTTAATATGCAACATTGAAACTCTAAACACAGCTTCAATTAAAGAGGAGCCCCCGCGAACTTTTCAACCAAACTCAAGAAAGTTTTTATTCTTCTTAATTACGTTCATTGTAGTTCACTTTTAATTCCAACAACATACAAGCAATAAAACGACCACCACTCATAATGGACAATATTTTTTAAGTTTCTAATCCCCTTTTAGATTTACTAATCCCTTTCAACCAACACTAATGCTGTACAAACACTGCCTCACAAATGACACACATTGATTCGATTCCGTCCAGTAGCTCACCAAAACACTTCGTCAGCCACTGCAGAGCCCATTCTGTCCTGTACTCCTGTGGCCCTGACAGAGCCACAGGCTGTCGAATGCAGGTACCTGGTATGTGTGAGAAAGGTGGAGCTGGATACGAACCACGGATTAATGCAAACATGAGAGGAGAGAGAGCCGAAAGTGAATACAGAATGGATAAATGATGAAAAGCAATAACGCAAAATGTTTACATGGACACTAGCGCCGACAGAAGCTGTAGGATGAACTATGGCATGATCTCAAGGAACTCGTGATCTCGTGATCACCTGTTAACATAACAGGATTCGTTAAATACTGGATTACAGTGCTCTTACGTAACAACTTTTCTGCATATCAATGTCTCTCCACGTGTCAAGTAAGATTGCATTAGGATATAGAAAAATAATTTAACATTATTATTGTAAAAATATATTAGCAAGAAAATATGCTTCGATCACACAGAAAATTATATTCTTCTTTCCTTCGTTTACTTAAAAGAAAAACTCGAAAAATTGAAAGAAATAGTATGTACACAACTGAACGTGAACAATATATTTTGAAAAACATATCTCAAAATCAATTACCTTAGCCTAGTAGGGGTCGGAGATTTGAGCTTTCACTTTAATATGGCAGAGAAATTACTAGGGTGCCGGATGTCCTTGACGGGTGATCTATGAATGACATGAGGGTGAATGATGAGTTGTGGTGGAGTGAACGAGAGTGCCCCGTGAAACCTGCCGCGAACACCGCTACTTGGATCGGACAGGGTTTGAACCCGCGTCTCCAGAAGTAGAAGGCTAGGCGCTACGCCCCAGAGGACACGAAGTACCCGCGTATTATTATAGACAAATAAAAACCTTACAATCCAGAAGTAAGATTTGATTGATTTTCATAATTATATGGTTATATTATATAGTGTTACTTCTGAATTCTAAAACTTTTCTTTTGTTTTGGTCGATGCTATGAATCAAGTCTGAATAACTGTCAAGATACAGTAATTGTCTATAATGATATGAGCATATTTGGTGCCCTCTAAAATATCTCAAGACAAAAGTGTTAGATCCAAGGAAATTGGTTAATATATTTAATACAGATTTCTTGACTGCGTACCAGTTATCTAGTTATAGCGCTACTACGCGATGATTACTACTATCAAATCTACATCTGTATATACAAATTCAATGCTTCTATGAAATGTGTAAGCTATGCAATCGAGGGAAGTGTCTCAGGGAAAAAATTCCGCTAACATCTTACAATATCGCGCCTTTACTCTCATGTCCAACCAATACTGAGGCTTAAAGCAAAATTAAAAAAGAACACATTTGAAAAATAATTTTGCAACTGCTCCAATCTATGGAATTCTCATATATAAAATTATTGAACTGTTCATCAACGTTGATGTACATGGTTAGTAAAATAGAAAATAATGTACCTTAGGGGCTATCCAAGTAAATTAGGTAATGCAAAAATTGTCCTATTTTAACACGCAAATATCACATATGCAGCGATACTTCGTACCCCCTCTATTTATGTAATACCAGCTCTACTCCCACCCCCCAATAAGAAAAGTTTTCGTTGCTTTTCAGAAAAAGTAGGAGCAACTTTTGATACACTGGCTGTCGTTCTTTCCTTCTTGCTTTCTCACTGAGCGGTTGAATTCAACTACAGTGACAAACTTTTGAGTTAAATTTTCCCGAGATAATAAACTCCATAAAACAACGTTACGTAACGCTCTCCTGCCGTTACGCAATGAAACAAAGTCAAAAAGAAAACTCTGCCCCAGAGAACGCTACGTAATTCATGGACGGCCCGAGAAAAAGTAGATCTTCGCACGTATTCTCATAGTGATGTGTTTTGTGACATGTATTGTTTTGTGACCTTCCCTTTTGTGACATGTATAACTTTAGTGTCAAACATTTGTCGATTTTGAAACTTCAAAAGGGAAGCTAGAGGTCATTAGTTCAGTTAGTACTCACAATCCCCATGCCGACATACCTTGAGAAGGCACGTATATGGACCATTCTCTACTTGCCCCAATTTCGTGGAACCCGAAGAATAACTCAAAGTTTGAGAAATCACGATTCAAGGGTTAAGAAGAAAATGCTGAGATATGTTACTAGCTGAACGCGCTGCTTTGCTAGGGTAAGATTTTTTATTTTTGTACAACTATTTTTTTTCTAAATCACCATCGATATATGAAGCGTAGGCCTATATCGAATTTCGAAAAAAACGATGTGTGTTGGCAGCAAGAATAAACAACACAAATGTAAAAAGAAAATAACATCCTACACAAAGAATATTATTATGACTACGAGGATGTTATAGAAAAGAAATTAAATGACATGATGTTTTAAATATAAATATTATGTTGGAGTAAACAAATAATTAATTCGTAGCAACAGCAAGTATCGATGTTTCGTTAGAAATAATGTCACTTTACAAAAAGTGCGATTGTGATATTGGCTGTTATATACAAGGGTAGGAGCAGTACAGATTTTCTTCTTTTTATTTACATGTTTTTACTTTATTAACCTTTAGCATGAGTTTTGATTCGTTTCATAACGATACACACTGGATTAGACAACAACAGCAAAAGAAATTGATACATAATTAAAGATACTACGGAGAACATTAAACTATATGGAAATAAATGAATATCAATGTGGAATAAAAATGCCAATTGTGAAGAAGCCCACGAAGATAGGTCAATGTTCCACTTCCGGGAGGATAAAAAATGCATCTAGGTAACTTTCTGCGGATGCCTTTTTAGATATGGAATTTGCTTGCCCAGTTCAAAATTTAAAGCTGTTGGAATAGCGGTTAATTTATTGTAGAATTTTCGTGATGAAAAGACTAGGTGCTAGTCTGGAGGAGACCTAATTCTAAGTGAAGTTGAAAGGTTAGTATCAACCAGGGAGCTTTAGTAGTAGTTAGGAGAAATCGATTTTGGAATATTTGCTTCCTTCAGGTTTGACAGGTGAGAATCGACGAAGAATTGGATGTAGTTGGTGCATGTGTTAGTAGCTAGCGCAAGACGATGATTTATTTGGGGTATTCACGTGAGTCGTCTGTCCAACTTGACTCATAATATAATTAACAGCTTTCTTTAATGAGAGCCAGGGTATTGGCATGGAATTGTGAGTGTGATAGATGAAGAATGGTAAAGAATTTGACTCGGCTTTTTGAGGGATTTAAATGGATTCTTCATTTTACTGCCTAGTTTGCAATGAGATGGAGATGCTACTGGAAGTCAGGTATTGCATCCAAGAAAATGATTAGCGGAATATATAACTTGATTAACAGCGAAGAGTACAAGTGAGATGTTGGTACTTCTTGGGATGTGGTGGGTAAAGATGGTGAATAAAGTGGGGGTAGCACCGAGTCCTTTGGGACTCCTGAAAGAGTGGTTTTTGGTAATTATATTGCGTCAGATGAACGGACTGAGTATGAGCGTTAATGAAAAGAACTTTGTATTATGCGAGTGAGGAATTGTGGAGTTCCTGGATAAGTTAATGGATTAGGCCAGGATAGCATACCGAGTCAAATACCAATGCTACATCCAAAAACACCGGTACTGTATGTGGATGCTTATGAAAACCTTCTGTAAAATCTTCTGTAAGTCGCAATACTGGATGATTTGTTGAGAGAAGTGGTTGTAAACTGATAAGGAGGAATTATAGACTGATGAAAGATGACAATAATGGGGTACTAGAATTCATTTTTCAAAAACCTGGCTTAGAAGGAAAAAATCGGGCTTTAATTTATGGATGATATGAGCGTATTTCCATTGGGATTGGTATATTACGATAGTGCGAGTCACGAATTAAAAGTAGATGAACTATTGCTTTATAGAGTAGTTTCTTATGAATGAAATTACTGATAAGATTTGTTGAATGTTTGGGAGCTGAGGCAATAAGGGTGGAATCTAAATTAGACGGGGCGAGGAACAGTATGTTGAGAATTTGCACTGATTTCGATATTTTGGTCATACTGAAGATTTTTTGATGGATGACACACCCATATAAAAATATTAAAATAGTTAGCTAGTTTTTATCGATATAAGAGATGACGATAAATCCGTGAGAGGGGCAATAGTTTAAGATTTGCGCAGTAGGTGACTTGTTAGTTCCAGAATGAAGAGTCACGTGGGTTGCAGTTTGGATCTGTTGATGATAGTATTGAGCATGAGAAAGTGGAGAATTTTAAGATAAGCACGCGCACTACGCTTTGTAGCGAGAGCACCGGAACAATGTTGATTGCTCGATGACTGACGAGAGGATATGGGTACAGATAGTTGAGAAGAAAATAAAAGACGAGAAAGGCGCAAAAGGAAAAATAACAAGACTACTGATAATGGCGTGGTGGATACGATGGAGAACGGAATAACAGAATGTCCAGAAATACCAGCGTACGATTATACACTTTGCAGTGATTCCAATGTACGATTCCATACGCGCAGAAATGCAAGAGGTTGTTCAGATCAGGAAAAGAAACGCAGGAAATGTTAACAAGATATGGGAATTTTGCAACATACCTAACGAAAATAAAAGACAGATTGTGACGAGTGCATGTGAGGAAAAGGAAAGAAGGATAGAGAGCACATTCTATGGGACTGCGACCTGTAATTACAGCGAATGACAAGGCATGATAATTGGATTGAAAATCGAAGGGATGAATCACATAAAAAGTTAAAAGAGTGCAATAGAGAACGAGACAAGACATAGAATACACGCGGAAACAACACGACGAATGTCCATGGTGCGAGTAAACTTAATGACATGGAGTATGGACTAGAAATGACTCGATGCTAGACTACACCTGGGATGTTGGGTACGTACCACAACGGTACCTGGAAGAGGAAATGTTTATGAGGGAGAAAAGTAATCTAAAGAAATTGTGATGTTGTGTAATTTTATATCGTTTAAGATATTTATAATTGTAAATGAAGTGCATGGATCAAAATATAACGTAATATAAAACATTAGAAATAAAATAACCCACCCTGAACAACAAGTGTGCCAAATTTCAATGCTATTTGACAGTTCATCTCTGCGCTATGCGGCAGATACGCGAACACACAGACACATCAACTTACAAATCTGTGTTTTATATGTATTTATGGATGATGGAAAACATTCTGACGATCATTATGGTGAAAAAATATCTTTATAACTCCAATACATGCTGCATAATCTTCGAAAGCTAACGCAATTTTTGTTGCCCACAACCCCCCACCCTCTCGCTTCATTACTTTGGCTGTTCAAAAGTTATGCAGAATGCAAAGCTCTTGAAACTCACATGGAACCTCTTAACCTGAAAACAATAGACTTGTAATGTCATCAAAAGATTATTTTCAGATATCTCCTTCCAGAGAATTTGATAAGGTTCTCTGTGATATGATATAAATTTATGTTTATGAAAATATACTTAACTGCTAACTTAAGATATCGCACCTTTAGTGTGGAGGTAGCCAAAATCATGTTCAAGACCATGGAAACGCTTGCAAGAAGGTTGTTCAGTAAGTGAATATATTTCTTAAGTACATTTCTATAAAAATGACACAGCTCTGTTCAGGAATTGCAAATAATTCCGTTTGTAATTGTATTATGTACACAGTCTCAACCACACAAATTCATATACAAATCGGTAAGTCGAAAGATTATACCCAAATAAATTAATGTTTATTCCTATGAAATATTTTCCTATACTTCAGAAAGAGTACGCGGTGAAGTCAAAACAAATAGAATTCTGCCAACAGCGTACTGTCGGTTGAACTTTTTTTTTTACAAGAAGGAACCTCTATTATTTATCAGAATTTCTAGACATCGCCCCACAAATTCATTATTGTGTGAAAGGCCTAGTCATTGTGTTAATACCGAAGATCTTAAATTTTTTGTTGTCGGCTCATAAAATTCTTTATAATTCGATAATATTTATAATTTTTTTGAAGATTCTAAGCGATTAAGAATATTGTTAGCATTTAATGTGAGCCATAAGAATTTTCACATTTGCGTTGACCATATACACTGAAGAACTATATTTCTTCATATCAACTCACAGTTAAAATTTTTTTATCAAGAGGCGGAATAAAAGCCATCTTAATCGACAATAAATAATCTATATTTATCGTTTAGGTCAAATATGTACTTGAAATCTAGAAAATGGAATAAAATGTATCAGAAAATCGCGTTTTGAATAGAAGAATTCACCTGCTTTAGAAATGATTTTTCTATAGAAGAGATTATAACACAATTTTAATTCTCCACAGTGGTATAATAGGCGAAGTGGTTATAAATTTTGAGACTATTTACATCTATCCTTTCAGATTGATGGGTCTTCAAATGTTGATATTTGAATAAAATGATTATTTGAAGATTTTTAAATATGTATATCTCAAGAGAAATTAAACCAAAAATTCTGAAATTAAAAAAAGTGTAACTAGTAATTTGAGAGTCAAATTTCATCACTGTATTTTAACTGAAATCTGTACAAAAAACATTTTAATATTTGAAATATTTCAATATACGTAGCAAGTAAAAATCAAGATAAGTCCTTTTACTCTCCTGTAGTAACACAAAAAACATATGACACGTTTGTAAACGTAGGTTTCCGTGGCAGGAGTCCATATAATAATAATAAATTTATTGTCAAAAAACAATACAAACTGCGTATGACCACGTGGACGACAATAAACTAATTTACTCTCCGGAAGCAAGAAAGGGAAATTCCCATCAATTCCGATCAATGGCAAATTCAGGGGCAAATTCAAAAATTTCTGCAAAAATTCCTAGATAACATCAAAAGTTAGCTAAGAGTTATAATACATATATAATGTCAATATGTTTGTAATTTAACGCAAATATGTTTGTAAATTTACATGTACAAGTTATTATCGAACTATATATTATTCTGATTATAGTCTTTAAAAATCATAAGAGTTGAAAAAACACTAAATTCACGATTTATTGTTACAATAAACACGCCCCTAGACAAAGCCTAGAGAACCTGTATAAGAAATCCGCCTCTACCCGAAGGAAAAACGGAGAAAAACCCGGGCCAGGATGGGGCTACAGAATTAATGTACACAACCGTGCCAAAGTTGAGTACACATAAAACTAAATTAATATGAGCCATACGGCAACACAATCATGCAAGAAAATAGTTTTTGAAATTGTTATAAGTTATTTAAAAAGTGCTACAGCAATGGCGTAATAAAGAACAAGACGAATTTAACTTTAATTAAAATCAATAAATACTTTTACATTGTAGAAGCACTGGTGCAGGAGGTAGTTTTTAACCGCGGATTTGAAGATATTCAATTTCATAACGTCTTTTATATTCTTGGGCAGGGAATTATATAGAACGATTCCCGAATGATGAGGTCCTTTTTGGCAAAGAGTGGTTGACACTCTAGGGCGATGAATATTATTACTATTGCGAGTATTGTGTTCGTGAACGAGACTGTTTCGTATAAAGCAAGGGTGGCACTTCAGTAATTCGGTCTTAACAAACACGACCGTTTCATAAATATAAATGCAGGGAAGTGTTAAGATATTTAATTCCTTGAATAAAGGTTTACAAGAGTTTCGGGGGTGAGATTTACAAATTATCCGAACTATCCTCTTCTGAATTCTGAAAGTTTGAATACTCTGACCGGAATTACCCCAGAAGGTAATGCCGTAACGTAAATGGGAGTACACGTTTGCAAAATAAACGCAACGGGAAATACGTGGACTAACTGC
>NNCF01128294.1:15466-33507 GCA_002313205.1 Laupala kohalensis
AGTTTTTAATTGTGTTCCGTTTAAAGAAAGAGAAACCTGGGGTAAAGATTTTGTGATACTATTGTGAAATGACATAGACACTGTTTTGTCAGTGTTTACAATGAGACGATTTGCATGGAACCAAGTCGAAAGGTTAGACAAAACTTTTTGAGCATTGGTGTGCTTACACAGTAAATTAGTGTCATCAGCAAAAAGAATCATTTTGCACTCTGATGTGGATGATGACATGTCGTTCACATACAATAAAAAGAGTATATGGCCGAGAATTGATCCTGGGGGTACTCCGCAAGTAAGTGGCTTTCTTTCTGAAAGACAATGCTGAAGTATTTTATTTTTAGTATAGGGTATTTCGACCTTTTGATATCTATCTTTTAAATAAGAAGTTAGCCATTGATGTGGAAGTCCACGAATGCCTAAAGAATGCAATTTGGAAAGGAGAATTCCGTGATCGATGACATCGAANCTAGAGATGTGGTAACATCGTTTAAGAAGGAAAATATGGCGCTTGTAGTGGAAAAGGATTTCCTAAAACCGTGTTGATCGTCAGAGAGAATGTTATATTTTGATAAAAAATCTAGAAGACGCTTATAGAATAATTTTTCTAGGATTTTTGAGAAAGTGGGTAGTAGAGATATTGGTCGGTAATTTCCAATATTAAGTTTATTTCCTTTCTTGTGTAAAGGTTTCACTTTAGCTCTCTTAAATATGTTGGGAAACACCCCTTCCGATAAAGAACTATTAAAAATTCCAATTTCCATGCAAGACTCATTTCATAGAATTCTGTAAATTAGTTCAGATTACAACGCTTACGCACGATGTTATTGCATAGGTGTGACTTCCCGATTACACACAGCAACTTCCCGGGTACAAAGAACGCGTCCAAAAATGTGATAACACTAAATTTCACGAATTGAGCCCATTACAAACTATCCTCGAAATTGCGAAATGAGGTGTTGCGCGTGAGTGAGACATATTTTACTAATTCGATAACGGATCGATACGATAATTCTTCATAAAATAGGTATTTCTGCAAACCTGAATAAAGTAGCATTTCTCAATAGCTCTTGATATCAATTGCTTTATTAAGCCTTACCTCCATAAAAATATGATTGTCGAACAATTAGAGATAAGATTTTTTGTATATTCTGTTTTATGTGAAATGCTTTTCCGTATCATAATTCTTTCAAGTTAACTTGAAAAATTGAATAAATGCAATTCTCCCACCTACTTATGGAATAAACGGGAATTTGAACATATTTTCATAAACTTTTTATGTGATAATGCGGATTAAAAATCTGGAGGGGAGTTGAAGGAATTCTGTATTCGGAAGTCGAAATTCTTAGGTAGGTCTGGACTTTGGAACAGTCCACTTTTTGTGTGTGTTTATTTACCTGTGTCATTAATCTTTTCGTGGTGTTATTTTTTGAGAAAATATTGAAACTGAATTGAACCCACTAATTTTGAGGTACATTATCAAGGATTAACTAAAATACCATTATTTTTCAAATTTTGAAAAATTTGACAAGAGGTTACGAATAATTCTTCTGGTTGTGAGATGGAGTCTCAAAGTCCATTTTTAAATGGCTATTGAGTTAGAGATAAGCGTCGAAAAATGCACGTCATAAGAACTAACATCCTTTATCTTCACATTATTCTGAGAAAGATGAAAAACGTAAAGCATATTCTTCATTTTTATCTATTTGATAGTCCCCACATCGGAATTTCCTTATGATATATTGATATATATATATATATACACATTAAATGTTCAACTTTCATAGTCAGCTCATCTCTTCGGATACTACATTACAGCAAACATGTTGTCTGAAAACCTTGGAGGAGTTACATCAGACGTATTCCCTTCACACGTGAGTTTTCTTTAATTTTTTTTCTATACATATTGTAAAACAGTGGCTACCCTTTGCGGCATTATTTGTTCTGATGTGGTACCAAAACGAAACTTAGCTCATTAGCAACCTCCATCCATGAGGAATACTCCGATCGTGAAATTAGTTTCAATCCATTTAATAGCTTTTGCATGAAATTAATTCAACACTACAGTCGAGCGTCTATTATCCGAACTTACGTTGTCAACAGTGGTGGATACAGAGGGAGGGGGGGGAGAATACCCCATCGCCCCCCACCCTCGGATCCGCCACTGCTGACAACGTAAGTTCGGACAATCCCCATCGCCCAATCGCTCTCACCCCACTTAAAATTTGACTCGACTTTGTAAAATACATGAAGGAACGCGTTCAACTCGTTAAATATTTTTCTCATTTGGTTTCAAAAATATCTAGAACACTTTTTCTTGTTAACATCACCGGGATTTACATCACTTGTCATTTCTTATCCTTTCCATTGCATTTCGCCCTGTATGGTAAAGGATTTTTATATGCAGCGCTATGTTATTGTATACAGGTGCATGGTAAAAGAACCACGCAAATGCAAGTACAAGACTGAAAGCAAAATAAATACTTACGCTGCCATAAATGTATTTTATTTTCACTCTAAATAAAACGGGCGATTCCTCGGAAGACGAAACTATCGGGAGGGGGAGGGGTGGAAAAGTTGACAAAGTTTCACCTCCTCCGTCTCCCCCAATATCACTTGCTGGATTCACCTTGGGTTGACAGGGATGGTTCGGATAATAAATAAATTGGACACTAAAATTTCACTTTAAAAAAAGTATTTCAACCAACGAGTTCATATAAAAAGCAACATTATTTATTTGCATGTATTATCTAGAACATAGTGAAAAAAATAAACGACAAGCAAAATATATTCGGATTGTATGCATTCTCATAAGTATGTTAAAGATTTATACCGTGAAACAAAAAAAAACTTTAAAGTTCAAATGCTTCAAAGTCGACTTCCTCCTCAAGGAAGCTGAGTTTCTTCTTCTTCATAGTTCAACATAGACACTACCACGACTGTAACTTTTCTTTTCCATGACGCAAGTTCGAATAATTGAACGTTCGAATAATTGTCGCTTTACTGTATTTTGTACCCGGGCAAAGACATACCACACTGTAACGCCACCTGTATAGAGTACTACAAGGAAAACAAAAAATTCCAGCCGGGATGGCATTTAACCAATCTTTATGTCTGCTTACAAAATGTTTTATGAATTCTTTGTTATATAAATCATTCAGTAATTTGCTCTATAAGTATTGATGTTGCTGATGTGAGACTTACGTTACCTCCGTGAGACAAACTATATTTGTCAAGGGCGGATCCAGGATTTGATTTTGCAAGGGGCCCATAAAGAAAAATTCCAGTGTGTGCCGGTCCCTCCACCGCAATTTAAAAATATAACTGCTTGAAACTGCAATTTATGACATTCCTATTGATAAATATCACATTAACGCGTAAATAACCCTTTAAAAATATGTTTTGAAACAATTACCGTTTTTAGCAAAAATTTTACTTTGGGCGTCTTCGCATCAAAGCTGGAAATGTAATCAATATCTATTCAATGTAATCCATATCAATATAATCCATATCATTCATGAATCGTATGATGTTACTTTATAAGAGCACCAAAATATCCATCATTTATTTATTGTATTAATAAAATTTTATTATTCCAATTACAAATTAGTTTCCTTATTTTTATGATTTACTCTTTTTCGATTATCTTTCTATTGTTAATTTTATCTTGATAATTTTATTTTAGATAAGTGATTCGAAATGCTAGAAAACTGCGAGTATGCTAGAAAAGATGTAATATGCAGCCCCATGCTCATCTTCCTATGTGGGAATGCAAATCTATAAAGCAAATGTCTTGTGTTTGTCGTACGAAATCGTTTTCTTAGACAGATTTAATCTTCTTGCTTTCAATTACCATACTGATTTTTTCAAAGCAAAACAAACTTCCCTTTATTATAACTACTTTTACCTCGTTTTTTCTTGTGGGGACACACACACATGTGCCCCGCTTAGGTACGCTACTGCTAAACGAGTCAGTATGATAATTTAAATTTTTACACTTCACTCGAGAACGGAAATGTGTTTCCCTTAAAATTCCTCATTTGTTAATTGTGACGCCAAGTTTAGGCACAGTAGGTTAAAGGTATTTTCTGGGAAGATGTCTGTTTATCAAAGCAAGTAAAATTGTGTGAAGTGACCATGATGAGACCAAAGAAAATTCCCGTTGGGTGAATTCAACTGGTTGTCATTTTATTCAATAAATAGCTCACACTCAGAGTTTTAAAAATTAACGAAGTGTTAATAGGATAATGTACATATAGTATTTGATTGTGCAAATTCGTATTCTCCTCCATCCCAAAGATTCGTCTGCGGTAGAACCCTCTTGATGGGACTAGAATCATTGATGAAACCAAGGTATTTGAGGAGACCAAGGGTAGGTAGTTGCCCACTCAATCACAGTATATCCACTGAGGCTCAGAGGAGGTTCAAAGGGATATGAAAAAGTCCCCAGTTTTTCCTCTTCGGAAAAAAAATTTTTTGTTCACAGAAAAATATTTTTGAAATTAAAATGTACTAAAATTTTGAAATTGTACTGGGAACAAAAAGTTATCAGGTTTGTGTGAAATGTAACTAGAATGAATACACACTACATTTTCAAATACGAGATTTTGTCGTAACTTTTTGCTATGCACATCTATCCTTGGGGTCAATAAACGCAATATGCTAATTTCGCTAACTCTTCCTCATTTTTGATACCGGCACAAACTTGTGCTACTAGCAGCAGTAAGCCCCTCACTTAGTTTATAGCTTAAAATATGCTCTGTCCCCAATAGTATTCCACTTATAATAATTAAATGAAACGACCTTACTTCACTTTCCACTTAATTCATATTAAATTTATATTGTAAATACGTCTCATATGAAATTTGATATCGCATAAGTTTGATTTTCTATAACAGTTCTACAAAAAAATAAAAAAATAAACGCGACAACATGTTTATCTTCAAAGGTTAATCTAAATTATCGAAACAATAAAATTTAAAAAAACGCGTTAAAATGCTTCAATTTAAGTAGTCTAATTTAAGTAGGAAAACAAAGTCCCATAAAATAAAATGTGTTCTTTCTTTTTACTGCATTTAACAAAGATAAAAACTGTCTCTCAATCAAAAGTTGCACGAATAGTTTAGACTTTACAAGCGTGATGGTGAAATTGCACTGTAGCCGTCCCCCCCCCCACCCGATACCCATACGGTAAAATCTCGAAAGATTGACAAGAGAAACTCGCGAGTGTTTCTGAGCAGGGTCGGAGTGAGTGAAATATGTTTAATGGAATTTGCACTAAATATCACGAACTAATTAAGATATATTTACAGGCTTAGAAAATAAACGTGCTATTTATTTCAACATTAAATTATGACGTAGGGTTAACTGTATCACAACAACAAAAGCTCTCGTGCAAAAGTCGGACAGGGTCGGCATATAAAAGCATTTATATTTATAAAAGCATTCAGAAAATGAGAATAATATTTGAATATAATATATAATGTATGTTGGTAAATAATATTTAAACTCGTATACCTGCATGCATTCATCTGCTCATCAGAGGTATACCCCCTCCCTAATACTAATATATAAATCCCGCCCCCGCATCATATAATATCAGGTTCTGTTAGAAAATCTTTCACACACACACACACAAATAGTAGTGCAGGAGAATCGTAATGTGGTAAGCGGAAAACTAAAAAAACAACAACGAGGAATACTAAAACAAGACAATTTTAATAAAATTGGTTTCATGACTCAATTCCGTAACTTAAAAGATATTTCCCTGGATAGATTTTAAAGATTGATTTATAAGTTAGAAAGTAGGGTGAAAAATTACTTTCACATTTTCTTCTCCTCTTATGTCCTAACTTTTAGGTGAGAGGACATTTCATTCCCACCCCGACGCGTTGGATAATACTAAATATATTAATGAAAATATTGAGCAAAATCATTACGGAATCCATCAAAATAACGCATAATAGTGCAATAATAATGAATACGTTATAGTTAATACTAATGAAAACAAATAAGACTTCCATAGTTTTATTGAAAATTTTGTTTTGCAAACAATTGCTTTATTATAATAATCTCTTTTTCACTCTTTATAAAATGCAAATATTTCGGAAAAGTCACCGTTAAAAATCAGTAATTTAAAGTATTAATAAGGAAAAATTGGATTTATTTTAAACATTTATGTTAACCACGCATTAATCATTAATTTTAGAGTCGGCAAAAACTTTCATTTCCATCGAGTTGTCTTAAACACACCCGATTCCGACCTCCCCCACCCCACCCCCAATATTTAGGATCATCAACCGACCTTAATCATCTTGTCAGAAGTGAAAAGTTTCGTTTCAGCATATTTCAGTTCACTTTTCGGCAAAACATTGACTTAAGTAAGAGTAAGATTTGATATTCCTGTCAAGGGCGTATCTAGTTCAAAACGTAAGGTGGGGAAGATTTCTGAATTCAACCAATATCTAAGAGAATTGAATGTCATACAATAATACACTAGCATTAAAAACGCTATGTATTTAAAAGAATCAACTTAAAACAATAGTTTGTGAGGAGTAGTAGCAAATTTTTCAACTACTTCTTTTACTAAATGTTCCATATTGAAATTTGGGATCTGCCCTAATTCTTAAGGTGGAGCAACTGCCCCATCTTGCCCCACCCTGCATATGTCCTTGATTCCTGTATATACCTGAAGTTATTATTCCAGCAACCATCTTTCAAAAAACTGGTTGTTCATGATTCACCACAGAATTCTTCAACGAAAAAAAATCATGAAAAAAGAATCTGAAGGCAATCCGTATAGCTTTATTCTTCTTGTAGAAAGGTCAGCTGATACACAGCCTCAACACAAAATAAAGAGAAAAACGTAGCACACTTTTGACTTTATCGACTATGTTAGTTCATTGCGAACATTCTCAAAAAAAATGTACATCTCCATGATTACAGCTTGTCATAAAACATTCCACAAATGCTTCTCTCGACGCGAGTAGTTTTGAAAGAACAAAAAGAGTAGTCACGTCACGTGAATGAAATGACTCATGCACAGAGCTTGCATGGCAGACGTACTGCATTCCACAGCGGCCATCCAGAAATCCTGTTTGCTATACGTATTCGTGGAGCTCTTTCTCCGCAACGTCAGGCGGTTGGAGCAGGTAAGCAATTTTAACAGATCAAGTCTGCGTGTTAGTGTCAAATTTAGACTAACACAATGTGAAACGTGATTTGTTATTGGAAGAGGATACCGCAAGTCGTGTTGTTGTTTAGCGAGGCAAAGTAGAACGACGCGTGTCGGGAGGCCATTGCCGTTTGAGAAAGCTTGGTGCTGTAGTGCCTAAAGAAAAGTAAATAATACAAGTAGCACAATAACTTGTGAATCATTAAATAGCAACAATTTTAGTATTGAAGGAGAAACATTTCAATTGTTGTTGGTTTGTGATTCAATGTTTTGTGTATTATTAAAGTTTGTTCTTTCGTTCTTTGTAGAGAGAGCCCTCCAGCTGCATCCGTGAACGGAATACAACTGAATTCTCAATGGCTGCACCTCCTTCACCTCCTAATTTTAACCTGAAGTCAGAAGCAGATCGTTATAAAACATTTGAATCGTGGCCGGTATCTTTCATAGACAAACACAAATTAGCTGCTGCAGGGTTTTATTATATAAATAGGGATGACATTGTCAGATGTGCATTTTGTGAAGTTGAAGTGGGTAATTGGGAAGAAGGCGATGATCCTATGAGAGATCATCGGAGATGGCAGCCTTCCTGCCCATTCCTTCTTAGAATGCCTGTGGGAAACATCCCACTTTCAAATAATTCTACAGAAGCTCCACCAGGAAGGGTTGTACCTCGAAGTTACGATATCTGTGGCCCATATGAACTTGATATAAGACCCAATTCAGCTCCGGAAAATGGTTTGTATAGTTTATAGATGCGAGTTATTATTTAAGTATTAACTTTTCTTTACAAGTTATTATTTTTTAGCTGTTGGTAATTCATCTAATGAATCTTCATTGGAAAAACTGGGTATTAATCAAACAAGAGGACCTGCATATACAATGTATGCCACTTCTGAAACGCGGTTAAAATCTTTTTCGACGTGGCCAATATCATTGAAACAACGTCCTGAGAAGCTTTGCGAAGCTGGATTTTTCTATACAGGTCTGCGAAATGTTTAAGTCTGCGAAATGTAATTTTTGAAATTATATCATATCTTGAAACTATATAATGTAACTATATTTTTCAGGTAAAAGTGATAAAACTGTATGCTTTCACTGTGGTGGAGGATTGAAAGACTGGGAAGAAACTGATGACCCATGGATTGAACATGCCAAGTGGTTTCCGAAATGCTCATATGTGTTGCTTAACAAAGGCAAGGAATTTGTCACAAGTGCTGCAGGCGAGCAAGAAACTCAAGTTTCATCCAAGGTTTGTTGCTGTTTAAAGATCATAATTTACAAAGAAATGATTTAACATTGTCACTGGATAGTAGGTGTGAAGTACCCATTCTTACTGGCGTTTGCCTGCTAATGGAATACTAATTATTTTTTATCTTGCAATAATAGGCATTAATGGTTACAAATTGATTGTAGCTAATATAAAAATGCATAATGTCATATCTGTCAATTAATGTTATGTATGTAATATTTTACAATATATACGGAAGTTTCAACCACACCATTGTTTCAGGAAGTCAAAAACATTCAAGTTCCCGCAGAACTGAAAGAAACTCTTCAGATCCGAGACCCAGTGGAAGGTCCTGTTGCTGTGTAAGTATTTTCATAGATTTCTTTCTCTATGTTGTCTCATATTATTCCTACAATAGATCTATTCACCCTAAAAACAGGTATTTTCCTGTTTTGGTGTCAGATTAGAACAATATATGTAGGTTATTGGCTGTTTGATAAAAAGTATTAATTTGATATGATTTTTCTGCTCCTATATAGTGAAAATGTTTTGAGAAGTTCACTTAATGTTTTATTTATGAACCTTGAAGGAATTGTACATTAATTATTGTTATTGTTGTATGTACTAATATTTTGGAGAAACTATTGTGGTGGAAATGTCATGAAAATATCGTGGTGAGGACGAGTTTATTCAGTAAAAATGTAAATTCTGAAATTCAGTATTGTTAAGGTAGATGACCCTATATTTTGTTTACTGATCATATTCATACATATTGGACAATACAGAATTCCTAATTGACCTCTTAGGATTCTTATTAAATACATGTTTATTGAGAAGTTTTCAACGGATTAGGGAGATAATTTAAAAGCCTTATCACCATAAAGTAAATTCAGTTTACTTGTCTTAAGCTTTAACTTACTTATTGTGGTGAAACATTGTCTTTAGGGTAAACAACTGCCCTAGTTCTTTGGACTAGTATATTACATATTCTTATGAATAATCTCTAATATTTAAGTGAATATTTGCATGAGATCCTAATTCTTTCTGTGTAACCCACCCCTTGAAATAATACCACAGTTCTTACTGTGAGAGAAAACAAATATCATGAGGAATGTTTTTAAAGTATATTTCCTACAAAAACTGCTTTTGTAATAAGTATTCCACATTACTAATTATTCATGTTACATGCTTCTTCCATGCAAGATGATAAATTCTTAAAACTAAAATTTATTTCTACTAAGAACATTGGATATGTTTTGCCAGCTTTTCACTTAGCGTTGTGTATTTGCCAATTTTTCCATTCATTCTATGCATTCAATCAGTACTCAGTCGCGGCCGAGGTCGGACATACCTATGTGTTGCTGCGTTAGCGTATAATAGTGACGACTCGGGGATTTGCAGACTGCGATGAATGAAGAATACGAAAAGTATCGTTCTGCGTGTAAAAAAGTGATAAAAACGCAAGTAGTTGTTATTTTTTCACCCTGGTTGTGTAGAAAAACACAAGAATCACGATGGAAATGGTGATCTAGTGATGTGTAGTGGCCCTTTTGCTTCTTCCACTATCGCAAATGAAGAGAGCAACAGGAAAACAAGAAATAAGGAAAGGATCTGCAGGAGAGGTCTTTAGTGAAGGTAGTGCCAGTGGTAGGTGACAATCATCTGGAAAAGTACCATCAAACATGGAAGCAAAAATTGAGTGGATAGTAAAAACGATAAAAGAAATGAAAGATGAGGAAACGTGTAGAAATAACATTATAAGAATTATTAAGGAGGTGATACAGGAAGAATTCGAAGACATTGGACAAGAAATAGCGGAATTGAAGAACAGTATACTAAAAGGGGCAGAAGAAACAAAACTTTTTTCGGAAGTTGTTAAAGTGAAAAGGAAGGAAAACAATTGTTGTGAAACCAAAAGTGGTTCAAGAAAGTGAAAAACCTAAAATGCTAGTGAAAGAAAGTTGGTATCACAAATATGGATGTGGGGATAACAAAAGTAAAAAAGGGAGGTAATGGTGCTGTTATCCTGGGATGTGAAACGGGAGAAGAGATAAAAATCTAAAAGATGAAGTACAAGAAAAACTTAAGGATGATTTCCAAATAATGGAACCTAAGCAGGTTACACCAAAATCGAAGATAATAGATATTGAAGAAGAAGAAATAAAAGTAAGTGATGCGGATCTGGTATCTACAATAAAGAAACAAAATAGAATGGAAGAAATAAATAAAAACGTTGCATTTGAATAGTAAAAAGAATTGTAAAAGACGGAGGAAATGATGCTAAAAACGTGAGGAAATCAACAAAGAATGAAGGATCTATAATTATTAAAGTCAATGAGCTTACACAAGAGATAATGCTGAAGAGAGAGAAAATTAATGTTGGTTGGCATAAATGTAAAGTTTACAATTATGTCAGTGTTAAAAGATGTTTTAAATGTTGGGGTTTCTTTCATATGGCAAGAAACTAAGAGGAATGTAGTATGCTACAAATGCGCAGGAAACAATGAAACGGCAGACTGTAAAGAAGATAAAAAAACAATGCATTAATTGTAAGCTAAAAAACAAAAAAAAAAAATTATATTTATATATGACAAACACGAAGCCATCAGTGTAGAATGTACGACATACAAGAGATTTCTAAATGAGGAGAAGAAAAGAGCAGGATGGGAGGATAAAAAGGTAAAAGCATAGCAACAACAGAATAATAAAGATGTTATGCTTACAAATGCGCAGAGACTTATAGTGCATAAAGATGAAATAGAAGATATGGTCATCGAAAAAATTATTCCAGCTGTGCTTGTACTATCAGAGACGAGTAACGACAGAAATTGAAGATAGTGAAGTGAATTTAAGACAATTTTGTTAGATGTAAGGGGGAAGAAAGGTATACAGGAGGTGTATTGATATATGTGAGGGAAGACATAAAAAGAAGTGTTAATGATAAAGAAGATACTTGCAAATTATGGGTTTATAGAAGTGAAAGTAAATAGAAATGGTTACAATGGTGTGATAGGAGCGATATACCAATCGTCAAGTGTATCTGATCCAGTGAATTCATCCAGTTTTTGGAGAAGGTTGTGGAAGAATGTATGTCTCACAGTGAATGCAAAGTGATAGGAGACTTCAATATAGATCGTAAAACTGATTCTTTTTATTCAAAGAAACTACAGACTAAAATGCAAGGTTTAGGAATGAAACAATATGTAAACAGTGCAACAAGAGTAACCACTGATAGCCAGACAATTATAGTATTTTCAAACAGTAAAATAGATGTTGAAGTGATCCATTAACCTATAATAATGGAGTGTGCATGGAAAAAAGTTGAACTGAGTTTGAGTAATAGCGTGACACACTTGAGAGAGTTGCTTGCTAGGAATTATAAAATGTTCAATGTTGATAATTTTGTTAAGTCAAAGACAAATATAGAGTCTAGAGTCTAATCTTGAGAATGATGAGACGAAGATAGATAAATTAGTTCATGTGTTTTTTATATCTAAGAATGTTGTTATTGCAGTATTCTTAACATTTGGGAATAGATTTAAGGTATTACGTGCGCCAGAGTGACTAGGCGTAAGTACTCCCAAAAAATGTTTTAAATGATAGTTTGAACCATTCTCTATCCAGTGACGATGAATTTTCATACCCTTACGACACAAAATTTTGAATTATTTGAATTTACATTACTATGAGCTTATATGGAGAAACTTTCAGGGGCTCATGTTTTTTTTTTTAATATCCTGGCTTAACATATAAGAAAAACCTACTAAAAGTAGCGAATGGAAATAGAGATACAATTATGTTAAGATTTTCATACCTTATTGGGCATTTTCAAGAATAATTCAACAAAAACTGGAAAATACTGTTCTAACAGAAAATGGTGGCCTAATCACATAACAATGCGGTCCTTGTCAAGGAAGGAGTCTAAATTAATTATGAAGTTTTAAAATCACAAAATTATTGTTCTCATCCAGTATAAAGAAACAGAATGAATTATTAATTAATAAGAACTACTTTGGTGAATATTTCCAAGTTTTGTAAATGGTTGACAACTTGACATCAGTCAACACACACATGCCACTTAAGGGATTATATCATCTCACTTCTCATTTTCATACAAAATACTAATCAATTAATTGTTAAAATCTTGCAGGTAATTACAATTTATTTTTAATTTTCTTAAGAAATTTGAGAGAAATTGCACTTTATTTAAGCACATTGGCTTGATATTGATGTGGGAAAAATAATTTTTTTCATTTATTTTCTGTAGATGGCTCTAGTATTTTTATACTATTTTAAGAAAATCTTTTAGAAGTATCAAATTCAAACAAATAAACAAAGGAATACACATTGTTTGTACTGCATTTTTGGCTAGAAGAGAGTGCAATTGAAGATAATTAACACTGGTTCATTGACAGTTATAACTTAATGTTCACAATACAATTTGCTTTGTGAAATTAAAATGGAGAAAAATTTGGCTGTGGTGTTCATCAAGCCACCAATTTGTTTTAATAGCACAGCTGCAATACTGTTTGACAGAAGAAGGGGTTATGGAGTAAATTGTGTGTGGGGTAAACATTCTTAATTCAATTTACTGTATCAATTTGGCTTTACTAATATATTAAGTACCTCTAGCCAGACCTATGTGTTTACCTGTTGGAAGACAATCCCACTGAATGAGTGTCCTTTTAAGGTTATTCCATCTTGTGTATCTGTAGGTTTGTAATGATAATTGTGTGTTTCTGTTTGAATACATTTGCAGGTGTGAATCTGAGCCGACTCCTTCGACAAGTTCTGGCTCTAGAGGTGGAGAAGACATACGTCTTTGTAAGATATGTTTCCAAGAAGAGTTGGGTGTTGTCTTCCTTCCTTGTGGACATTTAGTTGCGTGTGTTAAATGTGCACCATCTCTCACAACGTGTGCTGTTTGTCGTCAGCCTTTTACAGCAACAGTGCGAGCATTCCTGTCATAATATGTATCAGAAGTAAACTATATAGCCTTGTTCCTCTCCTTGAATCTCAATTGCCTTCTCGAATTGTATGGATTTAGTTTGTTTCATTTAAGTTTCATTCACCCGAGGCACCTTGAGAGTGAGCTGAATGGCTGAAGACATTATTTCCTTAAAGCTATTTTCTATGTAGAGCATAATACATTTATACAATCATGTACACCAAAGATTTAGGTAGTGATGGTATTTTAAGTTGTGTAAATAGCTCAGTATTCTTTTTTCCTTATATTTTATTTGTCACCAATTGGTATTGGTTACATTTCAGGCAATTGCCAATATTGGTGATTTTTATTTTTAAAAACTTTTGATCTACAATATTTTTAATAAAACAATGAAGACACAAATGGTTTCATAGAGATGTATCTTTTATCGCTTCCTCTCTCACAAAGAATGATTTTTGTTGTTCATTGAATCCAATAACCATTTCTGTACGAATGAGGGTATTACAAATGAGGGCATCATAGCACTGGTTTGAAACTTAACACTGTGTTGTTATTGGGATATACAAAAGATGATTACATACGTTGCTTTGATAGCACTAAAGAATTGGAGGATGGGATAATTAAACTTATGTTCTAATTTAAAGGTCATTGTATATCATTGATCGTTGACTAGGAACATTTTAAATGTATCCATAATGGTTTCTCTGAAGTTTTATTTCTATTCAAATAGTCCATGATCTTGTTGATTTCGTACTGACCAATCTTTTGTATCTATTCCATGATGTTTTAAGGTACCTTTTAACTATTCTTTATAAGTTTTAATTGTGTTGAATGATAATACGTTTTGATTAATTTTTAGTAGAGAATTGCACAGATTTTTGGTGGAAGGGGCTATAATACTGAATGCTGAGCAAATTATACTAATAAAGGTGAATTAATAAATTATCCTAGCTGAGGAGTTCAGCCCTCTTTCTGATTGACAATGTATACAAATTATTGTGATCGTTGAGCATTCTATTTAGGGATGGGTAGTTCCTAAATTCTGCAGTCCCGGTTCTTTCCTTGACCAAGAACAGCTTCATTTTCTAACCAGACATGGGAAGCATTCCAAGATTTTTGTTTTTTCTCTTAGGCTTACCTAGAATTATATCATATCATTTAATTGTGTGCACATATCTTTAAAATAGGGCCAATATATTTCAAACTCCCAAGCTACATGATTGTATAATGTAGGTACAACCAAATGCTGTAGCAGAAGTATTGACTTGGCCAGTTTTGATATCTATTTACAACATAATTATTTTCAAACAATCTACAAAATTTTTATTAAGAAATATGTTTAAATAATTAAGTTAAGTAATAGAATGGTACAGATTGTTTTATTATACACTAATGACAGGATACTGTAATTATTATTATTTTAGTCTGGGAACAGTTCTTAACTGCAATAATCGGCAGAGTGAGTCAAGAAACTGAACTCATATCAAATTACTAGAATCCAGTTCTTTTTTTCAATATTTTTTTGTGTGACGACCTGGAACCCAAACTGAAATTTAACTCTTTATGTATTTTCCCCACCAAGAACCGGTGCCATAAAATACTGGAACTGACCCATCCTTAATTTTATGTAGTAAGAGATTGAGTGAAAGAAGTGAGATAAATGGGTGGAATGAGTGTAAATGCGAGCTATGAGATCGGAGAATACAGTGAAGTGAAAGGAAAAAAAGTAACTCTGTCAATAATGGACTTCAATGTTGAAGACAAATGAGCAGCCATGTGAAGCTAGAAACAAGGCTTATTGTAAATAAATGAAGAGTTGTGTTGTGGGTGATTTTTATTGCTAAATAAAGAACGACTGAAGTGTATAGTTCTTTAGTAATAATAGGGGAAGTAACATCAGTAGTGTCAAAAGTATGTCAATGAAAACCATAATTTTTGGAAGGGTATATCTTATTTATGTTGGTCAATTTCATGAGTTTTTGACAAAATTGTTGATTTCAAAATATAAACTACATTTTCATTTGCTGTGAGGAATTTCTTGAGCAACTTTATCCCATCAGTGAAGATATATTTTCAAAATATTAGTACATTGTCTGATTGTTGCCAAAACATATTTGCTGCATTGTCAGAAGATTAGAGTGATGTGCTGTTGGATGAATTTGTTCTTGGGTGCATTTATGATGAACTTTTTAGATATTAATACAATTAACTATATTTACATATATGACTGAATTGAAGTTACAAATTTAATGCTTTTCAATTGGTTTAGTTTACTTATTATAGTTAAAGTCTGTAACATGTCTGATATTCAGTGTTTTAAATTTCCAAGGACAAATATTATACTTTTTAACTCTTATTGTACAATTAATGGTAGACATGTGTTAAAATAACTAATTACTAGTTGGACTTAGTGTTTTATGACAATATTTAAACAAAATGAATAGAATTATATGTTCAGTGAGGTAAGGAGTGTTAATAGAAGACGATTAAAATCTTTATTTTAAATTTCCATTTCTGTCTCAGAAAAAAAGAAGTTTTTTTAATGTATAACAGAACAAATTCTTAAAATATAACATGGATAAGATGTGCAGTTTTATTTATGTCTCCATCTAAAAAATATCTAGTTTTATTCTTTGCTGGGATGATATATTGTTTACCTTTTAATTTAGCTTCAATTCTTAAAAATATGCAGCTCTTTGAATGCAATTTTATCTATGTGATTTGCGAGTTGACAGCTACTTAAACTTAGATTCAATATTCGAAAAATCCAATTGCCCCACATCTATTCAGACTGACCTATCCCCCCCCCCCCNCCTTGTTACACTTGTTGACAACCACAACGATTTTGACATATTTAGAAAACTCACAGATACTATCATTCATAACTCCTCGCAACACTCAATCATCAAATTTCTGATATCTCTTCAGCTGCTAAAATTAGCCATAAAACAACTAAAACCCGTTACATGGAAAACCGGTGATGTCAATGAAAATTCCTTAAACTTTCCTATATAATACTACCCTTTGTGAGACTGGTGATTTCAGGCACTGCTTGCAAAGGACAAGTATGCCAGTTTTCTCATTTCCTGTTATTATTTCCTATTACATTGAAAATTACTTACTTTTCTAAGAAGGGGTAGATTGTTTTAGAATGTTACAATTTATATTTATTTTGTAAAAAAATATTCCTTTCTTGGTCTCTGCAACCATGCATTCTACCGGCTTCTACAGAATAAAACTAATGAGTTTGCAGTGGTACTAAAGACAATTTCTTAAGGCAACATGTCAGTTTTGATTGTATACAAAATTATACAGGAAAATGTAAATAAAAGTAAATAGTTTAGTTAGTTATTTTTATATGCAATACTTCATAATCCTATTTAACACTACTATTCTTTGTTACCAAATAATAAACATGCCGCACCACCACTACCACCACATTCATCATACAGAAAGTCGGAGGTTCACTCGTTCTGAAATTTCCCATATGACATCTACCCAGCCATGATAACCTGCCGGCTAACCCTGGCTGCAGCACTGACGGCAGACTATGTACTCACTTTGACATCACTGTTCTAGAAGGAAATTCTGTTATAACTTTTATACAGAGGGTAAATTAGACTACATTAGAATTTCAAAACATTTTTCAAGGATTTTTACTGGGATCTTGAAAAATGGAAAAAAATTTATATGCACGACACTTCACTGAAAACTATGAGAAATTACATGTCTATTAGATCAGACATTGAGGCTAGGTCTGTACAACTCTGTCATTGCCGTGAAGAAGGCCACAGCATGATGGCTGAAACGTTGGTAGTTGTATCTACTAAGACGCGGTTTGTCCCGGAGAGACAAGTTCATACTGACTCCGGCCGTGGAAGCCTACGTTTACATGTTTTTTGTCTTTTTTGATGATATAATCATAGTATATTCTTTATTTACGGAAATATTTCTCGACAAAAAATTAAACTATTATTTAAGCTATTAGCCTAATTGTTTGTCTATTATGCATGATATCTTGAGATAGAAGGTTCACTTCAATATTTATTGTTAAACATCAATAATTTGTATATTCTGGAACATATTAATAGTATATTTGTAGCATTAGTAGTTGTATAGTAAACATGAACTAAAATTTAGGGGAAATACATAAATTGACCTCTTCTTTCATCATAATGAAGAAAACAGAAATGCACCTCACTTCAGAGATACTTCATGGTTGACTATTGAACGGAAATGGGGAAAAAACTGCAGAAAGTTATCACATGTTGTTTGCAAATTGCAAAAGTAATCATAGTATATTGAGAGACTTTTTTATGGGTTATTTGGGAACGAAATTTTAAATAAATATGTTTGTTCATAATTAGAAATGATTGGACTATTAAATATTATCAATGTAAGACATTAGTAGTGTATTTATAGTAGTTGTTTCATAAATATTCAAACAAGAACTCTGCTGACTGTAGAAAGGACTCAGATTTGAATGGCATGGTAATTTTGTCACTTATATTACTATGAAAAATGAAAGACAATAAAAAATATTTTACACTATTAAACCACAGATTAATGGTCAAGTAATTATTTAAATACTAAATTAATATACTTAAAATTTCTTATGTCATTCTATATGCAGTATTGGAATAGGTGAAAACTTGTTGGTTGATATATAGAAGGAATTTTTTTTTTGGTGTGTGTGG
>NNCF01128294.1:39923-49953 GCA_002313205.1 Laupala kohalensis
AAGTTCTCGTAGCCTGTCAGTGGAGAAGATAAAATATCTTTATGAACGTAGATACACGTACCTCCGTGGGGATTTTTGCCTTTAAAATTTTGCCGAGAGTAAGAACTTGCTAAATAATAATTAGGAATAGCAGTATCGTTGATGTTAGTTGAAAGCCAATGCTCTGTGAGGCATAGCAAATCGAATCGACTTTCGTGTACAAGAATTTCAATGTCTGTCAATTTGTTTGAAAGGGATTGGACATTATGATGAAATATAATTATTTTATTTTCGCAAAGAGTTTGTGACTCACGAGAAATGGAATCGACGTTAGATTGTGGAGNGAGTTTCTAGTTCCGGATGAAGTTCGCACACTGCACCTGAACGCGATTGTCACCGAGTACCACATGGTACTCCTGAGCGCAAGTTGTAACGGTGTATGGGGGCGGCAGGAGGAATAGATGAGGACGTGGGAGATGAGGAAGCAGTAGGCGAAAGAACGGGGACAGGAGTAGAAATGGGTGTGGAGATAGGAAGAGGAAATGATGATGAGGTAGGAGCAGAGGGAGGAGGAGGAGGAGATGAGGTAGAAGTAGAGGGAGGTGGAGGAGATGAGGTACGTGCAGGAGGAGGTGTAGGAGTGGGTAATGGAGCAGGTGGATGATGTGAGGTCAGATGTGAAGCTAGGAGAGAACCGAAGTGCTGTTTCCCAGACGGTTTCAGGTGTAAACCGTGCTGGGTAAAGTCCTTGGCAGTCAGGTGTGGTTGCAAATCAAAAAATGTGATTTTTGTGTCTGCCAGGTGATGTTTTAGGGAGATGTTTGCCAGGTTAATTTCGTGGTTTATTTGTGGAACGTTGAAGTGTGGAGGCAGGCTAGAGAGCATTATGTTCGTGTGCAGGGAGGCCATTTTTAGTTTCTGTAGATGTTCAGACGCGTTGAAATGACCACCCAAGTTAATATCGTTCTGCCCACCTATGATGATTACTGTGTCCCGCTCAGTGAGTTTTTTAGTGTAAGTGTCCAGTTCTCGAATAACTTCAGCCAAATGAGCGTTTGGCTTACATAAACCGGAGACTGAGAACTGGCTAGGGAGCAATCCACGCAATACGGAGGACATCTGACGACCGTGCGAATCAGCTAGTATGAGCACGTTTGATTTCTGCGTGGAAGTGTTGGTATCATCTCTGGATAGCACTACTTTACGTGGTTTTGGGCGGCTGTGCTTACCAGTGCGTGGTATGTGAACATGTCTGGGTACTGGACGGGAGGGGATGAAACGAGTAGGTAAGGGAGGAAACAGGGACATGACATCTAACACACTAAACCTATTCTGAGTGAAGAGTTGGGGTGGTGCATGCGTCGTTGGTTTAACCGGGTGATAGCAGTTGGAAGGACGGCGAGAATTCCTAACTGTAGTCCAACCGCCGATCGTTTTCTTATTGACCTCTTCCAGCGCACTGATTCGTGTGTCAATATAATGTACCAAGTAATTGTACGCCTTCTGAAGATTCATTCCAGTTTTGATTTAAATGTATTACTTTCATTTTTAATGCTTTATCTTGTGAGTTGCAATGTTTCATGTCATTAAATTGTTTTGTTGGCATGTCCAGTGTTCAACTCCCTTTGCATCCACTTCCTTCATTTTTTTGTCCTTCGAACCCCATCACGTCACCGTAGGTGTACAAGCAATTTCTCCTTAAATTCTGTACAGATGGATCACCCAAGAGATAAGAATTTCCTCTAAAAACAAACGATGTTTATATTATTTATCAAAACTATAACCAACCACCCGATTTTCATGATCATTTCCGTAAATATATATTCCGTAAAATCGAGAAGTAGTACATGGTGCTTAAGTTATGGAAAATGACGGGCAGATACTAAAATTGAACAAACGTACTAATGGAATATTGTTAAAAATTACACGTCACCTTCTGAAAATTCGAAGAAAACATTTCCCTCCTAACAATGGCAAAATCGTATCAAATCTACAGGACATCGCAAATTTGTTTAATTCTTATTTCTCAGATTTAGGTAAAATAACGAATTCAATATCTCAAAATCAAAGTCTCCAAAATACACCCACCTACGTGCCCCATTCTATGTTAACTTCCGAAACTAAAGCTAGTGAAACCATCAGTTCTGTAAAGAACTAATTTTCAAGAATAGATGATTTACCCGAATTTATTGTTAAATCTTCGTTCCGCGTTATATTAAATCCACTCAAATATTTTTTAATCGGTAGGTGTTTTTTCTAACGTATTAAAGAAACCTACAAAGACCTACAAAGAAACAGCTCAAAGTTGGAAAATATCGACCAATTTCTATACCACTCACTTTCCCTAAAAACCTTGAAAAGTTGTTCTATGAGCGTTTTTTGTTTTTTTATTACTTTATAGTATTACAAAATATAACATTCTCTCTGGCGGTCAACACGGTTTTCGGAAATCCTTTTCCACTACCAGTGCCATGTTTACTTTCTTAAACGATGTTATTTCATATCCTGATCATTGAGAAAACCTCAAGATATTTTTCTTGATTTATCCAAAACTTTTGATAACATCGCGAAATTCTACTTTCAAAATTGCATTCGTGGATTTGTATATAAATGGCAAAGTTCCTATTTAAAAGATAAAAGTATCAACAGGTCTAAATATCCTATGCTAAAAATAAAGTACTTCAGCATTGCGTTACGGAAACAAAGTCACTAGCAGTGATCCCTAGGCTCAATTCTAGGCCCAATACTCCTTTTTTTGTATGTGAACGATATGTCATCCTCCACATTAGATTACAATATAGTTCTTTTTGCTGATGACACTCATTATCTATATAAACACGGCAACACTAAAAACGTTTTGACTTACATCTCGGCTCTGTTCCATGCAAATCGTCTTATTTAAACACTGACAAAACAGTGTCTAGATCATTTCAAAAATAGTATTACAAAATCTTTACCCCAGATTTCTCTTTTTTTAACGGAACAGAATTAAAAATCGTAACGAAAACAAAATTCTTAGGTGTGGAATGAAAATGGAATTGTTACGTTGATAATCTTAATTTCAAATTAAGCAATTTGTGTTTCGCATTTCGAATCAGGTAATGTAGTTAGTCCACATACTTTCCACTGTGTATCTTTTCAAACGTTTCTCCCAACTACGATACGGCATTACCTTCAGGAGGAATTTCGGTCAGAACAACTAAAAATGCCAATAGCGGATGGTTCGGATAATTTGCAAATCTCACCCCGAAACTCTTAGAAAACTTTATTCAAGGAATTAAGTATTCTAACACTTCCCTGCATCTATATTTATGAAACGGTTGTATTTGTTTAGACACTTTCCTTAGCGACACCCTTGATTCATTTAAGCCTGTCCACCGGAGGGGGGGCGTTCTTGATGCAAATTGCGTCACTGATTTTTTTGTGGGGTATTCGAAAAATATAGATATTTTGGAGCTTAGAATATTTAATACTTAAATAATATATTTAATTTTACAAATATTATATAATAAAAGAAAAAACATAACAATGTATGAATTTTTAAACTTAACGGAAATTTTAACATAAATAATTTCAATACATTTTCGAATTTTATGAATAAATGTAAAACGTTATACCAAGCAGAGGTCTATCAAGATCGCTGAATGAGCTGGGAGAGCGTGGGATAAGATCTGGGAGGTTACTTATCATATGGTGTCTAGCAAAAGACCGGAAGACTAATGACATTCGCGTGAATTAAGAAGTAACAATAGATACATGCCTATCCTACAATGGTAAGATTGGCAGCTGATCTAGAAAACAGTTTTTCATTATTCCTTGCATTATTATTATCCATTGCCTTGTCTCCAGAGTTTTAGTTTACTGAGCGTGATCAAGGACGGATCTCAATTTAGTATCTCATTTTCCCCATGTTTCGCCGTTTCGCCATGTGCCTGCGTGTTTTTGTTGTAGTGCTTTACCCGGTTCAAGTGGATTTAATAAATTTTTACTGTGCTGACATGGAAAACAAATTCTGTACCAGAAGTTCTAAATTATAATGATTGTTCAATAGTACTTCAGATATTACGAGTGGATAGAACTTGGCACAAAAATTTTGTTTTTTATTTTAAAAATAATGTAATAATCAAATAACTAAAGCAGATTGCAACGGCAGTGGATCTTGTGAACCGTTGAGAGAGAAAGCATTAACCGTTACTGCGTGCGCTTTAAGGTAACAACACAGGTGAAATAAAACTATCGTTTCTTGAATGGTATGTTTGAGTATAGTGTCTTCTTTAATATAAATTTAGTTCAGAAACATTTGTAGTCACGCATACCTACTCTCGTTACAAATGATCAGGCGCGGTTACAAGGGGGGTTCAAGGGAGTCATGACCCCCCACCCCCCACCCCAATCCCTTAGTGAATGAGTTTCTAGACGCGGAAAAGAGTTTATGGTTTTCAAAGACGTTGACGCATTTGAACGATTTTTAATCAGCAATTAGTACTGCAGTATATTTGTAGAAACGATTTAGCACCGCACAACGTGCCTTGGTTGTGAAAGTGGGTGTCGATGTGCACAACAGATGATACGCTCGCGGGAAGAGAGTCGTCTTCGGAGGTCCATAAACTACGAATGGCGGTTGTGTTTTTGCGGAACTTTGGTATAAACTATTTTCAAAAATCAGTTCACAAGTCTCACTAGGATTCGAACCACCTTGTGGTGACAGAACAATCATAGCAGTGCTTTAGTGTTCTCAGCCAATTACACTTTTAATGTCTGTTGAAAAATTCGAACAAATAAATAGCGACTCAAGTCTGCGTGTTTTAGTCGGTTTGACAATGAACGATATTCTTTTTTTGATCCTGCTCTATCATTTGACAATCAAATATAAAAGTTTCTTCTATTTGTTAAACGAAATTACGTGTCTTTCGCGCCTTCGTCGTTTGTCCGACAGGAAAATTTCAGCGATCTAAATTTCTAATTTTACAGCCAGTAAAAAGTAGAACGCCATTAAAATATTATGCATAAGTAACATAAATATTACAATGAAAAAACATATTTCGTATAATATCCCATATTTGTTGAACACTTTCTGAAAATATGAAATTCTCTGTTGAATTGACGGCAAAATGTTACGTTAATTGGAGAAGATTTCTAGATTTAAAATAACAAGTCCTTAGAATATGACACTGAATCAGGAATACGGCGAACTACAAGTTACAATAACTTAACATATAAAACTAAATACGACCTTGTTAACTGCCTCGCTCGATTTAAATTTACTGTAAATATTATACTGAATGTCTGACTAATACGTTTATCTTCACAAATGTAACATCCATGTTGCTTCGTAAAAAGTTATATACCCGCAAAGAATGTTTCTAAATGACAATGTTCGTTCCCTGCTCTGGAAATCAATAAATAATACTGAATATCGATACTAACATTATAAATGAGGAGTGAGTTAAGTATGTAGAATATATAAAGTATTTCAATTGTAAAAAAATTCGTCAACGAGGTTTTCATATTATTGATCTCTGATTATTTTTTTAGGTTGCACGATTACTACCAAATTGTTATATCGTGGATAAATATGTCACTAGAAGATGTAATTTATTTGTTCCTTAAGTAGTTTTATATTATTTATAACTCGAGAATTAAACTTTTGTGTTATTAGTTCATATTTGAGACAAACGTTTTCTATATTTATTTAATTCCTTTTCACATATATGAAAAACTTAAGAGAATCGCAAATTATGTGAAATTACTTTCGACAATACACATCATTTGTAGGCAATGAGATTTGATTTCTTTACTTCACTGTATAAATATAAGAAATTATAGGAATATTTATAAGTAATTTGTGATTCGAATTATACCAATTCCATACGATATCTTGCAATTATATTCAAATTCTGTTAAAAACTATATTTTATCACAGTATTACGCAAACGTTTTTTACAGAAACTCTAATATCTTTTACATTGCCTATGAAGACCTTGCGAGACAACGAATCTCGAGATGTCGTTTAAATATAGAGAATGGTAAAGTTTATTGAAGTCAAGAATATACAGAATATTTTTGTTATAGAAGTCCAAAATGTGTATAATAAAAAAATACAAAATATTTCTTTAAAAGCGGTGTAATTAAACATTTTATCTTGTTACGATTTACCCGCCGCACGATGTCTTCCAAATATAGGCGCCGTTTCAAATAGACCTACGATTGGTCGAACGAAACTTCCCCTCTCGAAGGGGAAGCAAGAAGAGAGATCCGTTGCAAACCTAACAGATCCAAAACTGATCAGAGCGTGGGACTTAGAAAAATAAATGGGCCCTTTTATGTTATCAGTAGTGTACAAGCCCGTGGCGGAAGAATGAACAACCACTGGGTAGAACGCGAACGTAACAATGATGGAAGTATAAAATCTACTACACGAACGTTTTTTTGTGGGGCTTTACGGTTCGTCGACATCGAGGTCATTAGAGCCCTAAAAACCTGTACAGGTCGGGAAAATGCAGTTACGTTCTAGGGAGAGCCAACATGACTCTCCCCGCGTGTGGGACTCGCAAAATGACTCAATCATAACCACTAAAAACCCTCCTGAATTACAACTCAAAACTTAAATATCAACATATCTCAAAACATTACATACATTTAAAAAAAGAAAGAAAAGAAGAAAGAGGAAAATGAAAGATACCCTAGCGTCGGGATCGAAAAGAACAAGAGGTGACCAAGGAAGGTCAGGAAAGAGAAAGGAAGGAGTCTAGCACAAGTAAGTGGAAGTAATGCCAGACTCAGCTCGGGGCCCCGTTTGCCAAACACGTACTTACTAGACGTAAGTCCCCTGGGGGGTACACGAACGTGTGCCATCGTAACTTGACATTGTTTATAAAGAGGAAATTTTAGCTGTGTTTTCACAGTCCGAGTCGTATACAGCACTTGTGCTTAATGTTTCAAAAAACCGCAGCTTCAGGGCCATCTTTTACCAGTAATTTTGTTCAGGGGCGCACCCAGGATTTATTTGTGGGGAAGGGGGCTTGAGGAATGTGAACATGACTTCGTTGACGGGTTCGATAGGATAGAAATGAAAACAGTGGTAAAAAACCTAAAGACGCGAAGTCGTATCGTAGCAGGTCATCGTAAAAGGTCTCTCGACGTAGAAAAGAAAAGATAATTTCGATATACTGAGAAATGAAAAGTATACTTCCTCAGCAAAAAAACGCTCTTTCTAGAAAAATAACTTTAAAGAAAAAAATTCTATGATCGATTTTTCAGTAAATCACATCTTTCTTATCGCATTGTAGATTGTGTGATGTATTGTGACGATTGTGACTACCAATCGCAACAAAGGAGCCAAACACATTTTAAAAGACTCATTTCATTGAATGAATATTACGCATTGATTGTTGATTGCTATATCAACACTGGACAGGAATTTTCACCAGTTTGTTCCTAAGCCTTCTACCAATTTGTAATCAAGCGGAGACCTTAAGTTTATTCACTCGTCACATTTGACAATTTGCTATTGACCGTTATTCTGAAATCATTGAGTATTCAGGAATCGGAAACAAATTTGGAATCGAGGCAAAAAAAAACAAACTAATCGAGATTAGAATCGAAAAAATACCTTTCATTGTCATCAGTACAACTAATTGATCTACTAATTTAATTGTACGGAATTTTTGTATGGAAATTTTGTTAAAGTGATTTTTAATGAAACTAGAAAATTACTGTACAATAATCACTATTAGTTTCTAGACTACAAACTCTAGTATAATACTCTGGCCTACAAACAAGGAGGTAGATTAAATTGAATTAGAACTCACCAATTGTGCAGTATTTGTTTGACAACCAGACTTGCTGCTTCCAAGTACGATTATTTTTTTCACTCCCTTGACCAACCACATCAGCAATATTAATTGTATTAGTTTATCTAAAATTATCATTTAATGCCCATTTCATGGTTAATTGTATTTTTAGGAAGTTTTACTATACAGAAGTTTTACTTTCATGAAAAGAATGAACATTCCAGGGACAATATTTACAGAGATCCTGGTAGAGCAGAGAATTCTTGATTGGAACCCAAGTTTGTCAGAAATTTCATAGTTTACTCGAAGTTGGAGAATTTGCATAAATCAATTTTGATAATAAAATTATGGTCCATGAATTTTTGATTTGGTACAGATTTTTTTTGTTTAACAGAAATTCTTTATAATTTAAGAACCTCCCATGGATGTGCTCCTGATTTTATTCTTGCCCTTGAAAAATTAAATGTACATCAAAAAGTTGAATAAATTTTTTGCATCTTTAATCAGAATAAAAGTTTTGTTTTCTATTACTTTCCCCTTTTGCACAAAAACTTTAAACTAATCTTGAAAGTACGACTGTTCTGAACTGCACATTAATTAATACTTAGAAGACCCAAGCTTACAATTTGCTTTAGAATTTTCAATTTTTTTCTGACGTTGGGATGTTTTCTAGAACGTACTATGCCCAAGACTATATTCTTTTGTCATGACCCCCCTAAAATATTAGTCTGTATCCACCCCTGCAAAAGATGCAACATTTTTCTTGAGGATTTTCCTGGCCTAAGCTTTCTTAAAGTGACAAATCACCTAATTGCCTTATTCGCTTTCTTTTTATATCTTACATGTGAAGTAGGGAACATGTATCTGAGGTGCTTATACAGTGAAATTATCCGGTGAAACAAAAGAAACCTCAAAATCTGAATTGGGTACATAAGAATCTGAGTGTATGGAATCTCAGTATCTTTCTTTGAAATTTTAAAAATTCAAACTCTATTCTGCTGCTTCTCGTTCTTAGCAGCTGAAATATCATTTCAACGTTAATTATGTATTTTAATCTCATTTAAATTTATCCATTATCAGTAAAATGGATATAGGTGGTGAGAATTTTGTTTACTTTCTCATATATGTGGTATAGAGTCTATAGTAACGGAAAAAAAATCGTGAGGTTCATCTGGAAATATTCATTTTTAATGTCCCTGAAACTGAATTTTATTTAAATAATACATCCGTCTGTCTATCTGTGCATACCAATTCTAGCTAAGTGGAAGAGTCAATTTAATTCATATATTGTATTAAGCATAACATATGTTTGTTGTTGAAAACGTGCTCTGATATGTATTTATCTTTGATCTTCATATTAAGTACACTTTGTATTAAAGTAAATTTAGAAAATATTATCAAAAGTGGCTTTTTTTAAATTAATGTTATAGGAAAATTATATCTTTCAGTTGAAACGTTATCATTTATTCACCATATCAAAAGAGTTCAAAACTATTTAGTAGTACAGATGTACCACACTGAAGCAGATATCTGCTTTAGAAAACTATAACCTGTAAAATATCAGAAAGCAGCTGGCTATCTCCCTCACACTGTCACCACTTCTTAGTTCATAGACATCTTGACCCAGACATGCTTTCTTATACATCACCTTTTGCTCACACCAAAATCCTTGCCCTTTGTGATCAGAAAGATTCACTTACTGGATCTTAATGCTACTATTTTTTTTACCATACAAGGAAAAGAAAAACAATTTGTTTTATTTTGGATTCTGTACAAAATTTTAAAAGAAATGATACCTAACAACTATTTTGAAGCAATTTTTATGGAGAGGATTTTATTTTAAATGGAAAGGATTAAACTGCTATTGCCAAAATCAAATACAGAATGTATGAAAATTATTTCTTTCTTCTTTGTAAAGTTAGTTTGGAGTTCTATACAGATAAGGGTCTTAAAAGTGTATGAGAAAGCATGTGCATTGGTTTTGCACACAGGTTTTAATATGGAGTTAGAGTAAATAAAATGGATATAGTTGTAAAATATTTCTAAATTTTAAGAATATGACTTGAAAGTGAATCAAAGTGAAGGGTGAAGGGTAATTCTTTTTTTGGGGGGAGGGTCTCACATATTTGGGGTGGGGAAGCAGGGTCTACATCATCGGGTTTGGTTGGGATGGGCAGAGGATATGTAATAACTGAGTAATAACAGAAGAAGAAGAAGAAGAAGAAGAAGAAGAAGAAGAAGAAGAAGAAGAAGAAGAA
>NNCF01128294.1:51286-191103 GCA_002313205.1 Laupala kohalensis
AGGAGGAGGAGGAAGAAGAGGAGGAGGAGGAAGAAGAGGAGGAGGAGGAGGAGGAGGAGGATGAAGAAGAAGAGGAGGAGGAGGATGAAGAAGAAGAAGAAGAAGAAGGACACATGCACCATATTTGTATGTAATTACTGATTCCATGCACAATAAATACAATGGTAATGCCTTTTGATAATATTATACAAAAAAGCACAATTGATCTTGCCTATAATATTGATGAAACTTTATTTTATGTACTAGAAATTTTGGATAAAATTAAAACAAGAAAGTTAATAAAATGTTAATCATTAATCACATGGCTTATAATTCCTTATAATCAAATTCGGAAACAATACATGAATTGCAGAAGTATGTTACAGAGAACACATAAGAAAATGTCACAATACAGTGAAAAATATTTTTTTTCATAAAAATTAGCCAGACTAATCTTTATATACTCATCTTATTGTCAGTTATGTCATTGTTGGGTATCATAAAGTCTTAAGTTAAAGTGACAGTTATTGTGAGAAAAATTAGAAAATAACCACAACAAAAATTAAAAAGCAGAAAAAGATTCTTCACTCTGCTCTATCACTTAGTAATTTATGAATGAAATCAGATTAGATAATTCAGTGGGTGTTGGGCTAGAGAAGACAAGTTTAAACCCACAATGCATAAGGATCACGAAGAGGTTAAATGAACTTTGAAAGTCAAGTATGGTAAGTATTTCTTGATCTTTATAACATTGAAAGTAATTCTCTGATTATATGGATTTTTTAGGAAGAAGCTTCAAACAAAAATATTATTCATCTAATTTATCATAATTTATCAAACAGTTCTATCCAACAATTTATTTAAATAACTGAAGCTCAACTTTATTAATATTCCCAAGTATTCATAGAGTTATGGTCGAATAATGATCTTCTAAAATGAGTAATAAATATAAACAGTTGCGGAGTCAAGTGCAACAAAACTGGGAGTTCAACCTGTAAATTTTGACAAGTTGGCAAGCCAACTTTGTTTGATAACCTTCAGTGTAATAACTGAAGAAAGAAAATAAACATTCAACTGTGTCTGGGCGAAAATACTCACAAGGAAGAATAATCAACTAATATGGGACATATTTTCCGTAACTAATTAGATTCGTTAATTATCTTTTGAAAATATTATAACATCAACATTATCTAGATTAATTAATCAAAACAAAGATTTGTCAAACCTATATTTTTATATATATTTTTATGAGCACATGCTCACCTCTAATCTAGAATGCTCCAAAGAATGAAAACTGTGATTTGCTTACCACACACCACTTTTATTTGTCAGGGGTTCAATTATCATACTGCACACTGGGAGAGGGTAATATAGATGTTATATATTTGTGTTGCAAAACTACAGGGAATTTTCAGCTGTAGTCTTCACTGAAGCAGTTAAAGAGTGCAAGGTGAGCTAGAACTATGATAACAATAATAAATTTATTGTCCAAAAAGCAGTTACAAACTGAGTATGACCACATGGAGAACAATAAACTAATTTGCTCTCCGGAAGCAAGCAAGGGACCATCAAATCAATTCCCATCAAGGGCCCTAAGGCAAAGGCAGATTTAACATTTCAGCATACTCCTAAGATACGAATAAAAGTAGTTCAGTATGTATTATAATATTAAAAGAATACCAGAAAAAAATTGTATTTAATAAAACACAATAAAGTTATTTCACAAGTATGTGTTATTACAAACTACACGTTATTTGGAAAAATTTGTTAATAACTCATTACTATTAAAATAACTCTAATATGCAATTTCATAAATTTTCCTATAGTTCGAGCAGAAACTATTTGTTATGTTTTCCTTATTGATACTGCATATGAATTTTTGTGTAATGAAAATGAAAAAAGTTTAAAGTATTTAAAAGTTTTAATTATTATTTAAAATGAGTTTTTTTTCTCCAAAAGATTGCGAAAATTTTGTTCTCTTATAATAGGTATCTTTACTTAAAATGAAGAAAGATTTCTTACTTAAACTCCATGGGAGAAACGAAGAACGATCTAGGAAGGGAGAATCACAGATTACAGAAGTTACAGATAGTTCACTCCCATAAGCCAAATGGTTTCCTCTGCGCGCCACGGGGAAGGACCATAATATAATCTGTAAGGTGAATTAGATGATTACGGTCAACGAAGTGAAAAAGATGGTTCCAATAGATCGAGGGTGAGGTTGTCTGTGGATCCAAAAGTAAATCACTGATGATTATAGATACATAGAGATAAATACAATAAAAAACCAACGTGCTGACCAAGAATCGTTATCTACTCACGTTATCTTGTCAACTCCTCAACCAAATCTTCAAAACAACTCGTAATCTGACGTGTTCTCAAATTACAGGAACACATGTCAGCCGCTTTCTCGTTGTCCAAACTGATTACTGTAGTGTCACAGTGATCATCTGATAGTGGTAATCAGCATCGACCAATAAGATAATAGCCACAAAATAATGCGGGAGCTCAAAAGTGGTTGTGATGGACTGCTTTTTGACAATAAAGTTTATTGTGCATGTGTGTCAGAATGGGACCTAACGTAATGTCGGGACCTGCATGCTTCACCTCCACCTTATTGCTGAGACTGAAACTGCAGCTTCTCAAATAGAAATTGCAGCCTTCTTCATTCTCGGAGTAATTTGTCAGCTTTACCTCCGCTCTTATGGTATATTATAGTCTACCACCGAAAAGGCATTAAAATTATCGTTTCGGTTCATCTAAAAAAATGTTAGAAAAATGTTACATTTAAAAACATCAGTTGTATGCGAGTTGTTCGTATATTAAACAGAAATTTCAGTATGCGCCATCTATTTGTTACTTTCTCATACACGTACATATAGAAAGTTTTGTAATCGTGAAAAAATTCGAAAGCGAGTTTCCGACGGAAAGATCCGTTTTGGCGATCTCTGATTCTGAAAAAGACCCTTTCACTATATAATTTTTTCTCGCTCTGTGCTGCAGATGGAGAATCGTATACGAGGAAGTATGTGCAATGGTTTTGCACCACTAGTTTAATTTTTGAGTTTGTATGTATTGTAAGCGAGGAAGACGCAGATGAGGATTTGTTCTACAATGCGTTACAAGCCATTTTCATCTAAAATGATTAATTTAATCTAATCTAAAAAATCTTAAATAATCTTTAAAATATTTAAACTTCTGTAAGACCGATTGGAAAATATCTAAATAAAACAAAAGAAAATAATCACTTGCGCTCTAATTTAACACTATTGAACATAGTTACGTTTGTGTATGTACTACAATTTGTAAGTGAAATTGGGCTTGATAATACTTATCGAAGTGAAGTAGTAGCTTCTGAACCAAGACCAATATTGCCGATGAGATACTGAGATAAGAGGTTGCTTTGTTAAGCTTCGTATAAGAAATCAAAAAATATAATTGTAGCAAAATTTTTCCTGATAATTTGATACATTCAAATTAATCACATCTCTTCTCTGGTTACGTGTTCGAATTATTCGCTTTGGTTCAGCCAATAGCGTACCTAGGCGGAGGGAACTATCCTCCTCGGGTCTCATCTTGTAAGGGACCTCCAAATTAGTCTCTATAATAATAATAATAATAAATTTATTGTCAAAAAACAGTACAAACTGCGTATGACCAAACTGCGTATCTCCATATATTTTTTAACTCGTAAATTTTAACAAATATAACCCGAAACTATTATAAAACCGTAAACTAAATAATCGTTGAGATTTTTAATAAATAAAACTCAAATTTCATTTTTTTTAATACTTCAGAGCGCTGGACATGTACTGGTATGCATGCAAAGACGTTGGTTTTTGGGGGTCTTCAAAAACTTTAGTGTAAAGACCTCCAAAAATACTCTCGCCCGGGGCCTCAAGTATAGGTACGTCACTATTTTAATTCTAAAGTACATGAAAAATTACTGTGACTTTTTCTGTGACTGTGTTATTCACACTTTTTCTTTGATCGTGAAACTTATCTAGTTTTGAAGATAAGTATATCAATTCTAATTACGCAACGCGTTGAATTACGGAGAAGTACACGCAGATTGGACACGTACATCATGTAGACACATGCAAATAATAGGAGCGAGTCGGCCCAGGGCCTCAGTGATAGCGCGACTTACTTTGTTGTGATCTTGAAGAGCATGCTTGAAGTGCCATGCAGGTACGTTGTTTCAGTAGGTCCCGATAGTAAGTTTACGTTGGTCTATGGTTTACATCTTATATCGAGTACACAATTTCAATGGCCCCTGTCAGAGGTGGCGTAGGGTAAAGGCGTACGGTTCGCCATACATTCGTCAATCGGCGAATCCCGGGCAATAGCGAGTTGCTCGGGGTATTTGCTCGGAGTATTCGCCCATTGGTGAGCGCACTGATACAGCACTTAGCTGTCTTGGCTATCGGGATCTCTTCATATCTATAAAAATTGACTCCAAGAGAGTCTATTTAAAATTGTTGTAATGATGTCCAATTTTGTATGAGTGAGCGTGTGAAAAATTTTGTTTATCCGATAACTCAAGAACAAATTAATGAAATCAAACCAAAGTAGAGAATTGACTTTGAGTGCATTAAAAATAGAAGCCTATTTCTGGACAGCCCATTCCGACTTCGTTTACACATCACACTTCTCTTCCGGTTTAAAAAAAATCAGAATTTTGAAAAAATTAATGTAGACATTTTTATTGTATATTATATTATGCATAGAGATTGCTAAATAACATTTCCATACATTGCACCGTTTTTGAGATACAGCAAAATGTTATTACACAAAAATAAGTTTTTATCTTGGAGGTGCCTAATTTTGATCAGCTTATGGGGCAAATCTAAAGAGTTCAGGGTGAAAGATAATAACTCATGGAATCTGTAATTGAATGTGATGATATGAAATTAGACAGCAAACATTTTATACTTGTGAGCATAAATATTTTAAAACATTTTTTAATTATGCTAGTTTTACTTTTATACAATATATAAATTATTTTTTGACTTAATTTTATTGCTATGTAGGTTATTTACTACTATGATTTTTTTACGAATTATAATTGGAAAGTTGAGTGGGGCACACTCCAGAATTTTTAGTTAAGTTTTAGGGGTTGCCACAATGGCAGAATGATTTTTTATTCAAGAGAATGATAGAATGTAACTAAATCAATTAATTAACATTTATTTGAGTAAATTTCATTACAATCCTAAAGATTTGTTACACATATTATACATCTCTGAAGCTTAAAAAAATTACAATGACACGAAAGTTCATTAGTTGATTCTAAATCTTTCCGTACCGGAGGACTACCTTCCAAATATTTTTCAACTAATTTATCCTATCTCGGTTTTGGGTACCTATATGGATCACGATATAAATTCTACTACTGTGAACATCCATTATGTAATCTAACAAAATAATTAATTAAAAACGTACGACCTTTTAGGGATGAATAATATTTTTATTTTTTGTGAATAGCTCACACTGTTTTGACGTGGATTTATGCTGTCGTCAGGTGATCAAGTAATATAATAATATAAGTAAATTATTGTTATAATTTGTTATTAATTGATCACCTGATGACAGCGTAAATCCATGTCAAAATGTAGTGAGCTACTCACAAAAAATAAAAATATTATTTGTCCATAAAAGGTCACATGTTTTTAATTAATTATTGTATTAGATCACAAGATAGACTTTGCTCATATTTATTTAAATAATTTCTGTCATTTTCAGGTGAGGTACTATCATCTTCCTATCCATCTTCTATTTACAGCTTCATAAGTGATTGTAATATGAGCAGCATGAGTTACATCAAACATACGTTTTAGATTTGTTCCATCTGTTTTAAGTCTCTTGAGCAGTTTAGCTTTCTTTGCTTTTCTGACATCTCGAAAAAGTAAATTCAATTAAAGTTTGAAGTTAAGAAACTATTGAAACAAATCATCACTTTTGTGATATGTCTTTGATAATATTCAATTGTAGAATTTGTTTAATGATAATAATGCTTAAATAAGTTTTGCTTAGGTTCAAAAAAGCTTCAGAGCCACACATGGCTATAATACATGCAGACAAAATATTCTCCTTTCAGTAGCTGACTACAAATTGACTTCCTAAGATAATGAGGAGAAAAACATACTACAAACATAGACAACTATCGATAAAGTTCATTATATTTAAAATTTATGTTTGTAGCTGTCAAATTTGTTGCATCATTGAATATGAATTCAATTGTGGAACACATTGTTATCATTGTTAATGTACCCTACTTAAATAAGTTTTTGGTATTATTGTTTATGTCTTGAACAAAATAGGGGGGGGGTACCCAATCCAAATTTTGAAAGTTGACTTTTAAAGAACCACTCTAATGTACATGCATTATGTACCAACACTACCAAACCACCAACTTATACGAGAACCATTCTTGCAAATCCACAAAATCCACACATTATGCTGTGGAGGTTCAAATACTTAATAATAATAATAATAATAATAATAATAATAATAATAATAATAATGAGCCCCTCCGTGGCGAAAGTGGCAACGTTCTCACTCGTCACTAAGTCATCCCGGGTTCGATTCCCGGAGGGGGCAAGAGAGAATTTGTAGCTCTTTGTATCCATGTCCCAGTTTGATTAGCTGGGATTTACAAAGAGACCGACCTCTGCGACTAACAACCGCAGTTGTAATCGGATACAGTGCTCTGGATCATATCTAATCGCTGCCCGATCTCGGTTATTACGACGCTATTAGTGAGTAAACTCAAATCAAAACTGAGCCTTACTGGTGGTCGTCTTTCGTGGTCCTTAGCTGGCCTGATCGATATACATACATACATACATAATAATAATGATGATAACAGTATATTAAACTTGGAAATAATAGAAATTAAGACACTAAACTTGGAAATAATAGAAATTAATACACTAATAAATTCATAATTTTATCTTATGATTTTATTAAGTTTTTACGAAGCCTTACACGAAGCTTATGCATGCTAAAGTGAAATTATACAAAAATGTGCCAATTTTCCCCAAGTCTGTCTACTTCTTTTATACATTTTAATTCATTTTCATTTGTTGAACCTTTTCTCTCCAGAAGCAGCACACATGGGGAGAGACAAAAAATATTATTTCAGTTATAATGTTAGGATATTTGTCTTTCAACTTTTTCTTGTAAATGTGTCTCAATGTTATTATCAAATTAATACTTTTCAAATCTGTAGCTACTGCAACAGCTATATTCTGAGAGCTCTGCTTCAGAAAGAAATTCTTCTTGATTAAAGTGCTTATAAGATTCTTTTATTTTTAAATCAATCAACCAATACATCAATCAATCATATCACCACCTCTTTTAGGAATTAAATTTTATTGTTAAAAATGCAGTTATAAACTGCATATGACCACATGTGGTATGCAATAAACTATGGTAATTTACTCTGTGGAAACAAACAAGGGATCGTCCTATCAATACCGATCATTTCGAAGGGTTTAATTTATAAAAGAAGTTATATAACAAATATATGCTGATATGTATTCATTATTTCCAAATTAATCTGTAGCAATTAATATCTGAAAAAAAAGAGAAAAATAATAACAAGATTATTGATGACATTCCCACTGATAAATAAATCTGCCTCTACTTGAAGGAAAACCGGAGAAAAACCTATTACAGAGATAATGTGCATAACCATAGATACAGATACATAGTACAGATAGAAAAAAACTATTGTGAATAATAAGAAATAAAACAGCGTGCACAGAAATAAATTTTTAATTTATTCAGTATTCAGATGATAGATTAGTGGAGAAATAAAATGAAAGAGGAATCAATATCACCCAACAATAACTAGAATCCTATAGTAAAATATTTATTGGGAAATTGAAACTCATATTCACTTTGTTTATTGAAATTAATAAATTCTTAAACATAATAGAAGCAACGGTGTAGTAGGAAGGCTTTAACCAAGATTTGAAGAATTTAATAATATCGTTTAAATTAAAAAAAAAAGATTCCTAAATATAATGGCCCTTTGGCAGAGAGTAGTTGATACTCTAGGATGATAAATATTAAGATTATTATTAGTATTGTGTTCAGAAACTATACTATTTCTTCTTAAGCAAGAGTTGGGTATTATTAATTGTCTCAACAATCACAACTTCTTCATAAATGTAAATGCAAGGAATAGGTATAATATTTCACTCCCTAAAAAAAGGTTTACAGGAATTTCAGGGGTGAGGTTTACGTATTATTTGAACTTTCTCAAATCTCTTCCACATCAGCACTCAAAAAACCTGAATTTATCTCTCATATTTTCCAAAGCTTGTAACCTGATTTTTAGCTGACATTTAATTCTGTTAACAATTTCTAAAAATGCAATTTCAAATTGTTTCACATCTGATAAATTCCTTCTTGATTGTGGAGTTTACCTGGCATTTTTTCTTTCTTCCTTTATTATTTTTTAATTTCATTTTATCATCAACATCAATGATAAAGTTGTTTCTCATGTCAATATATTTGGCTTCTGAAATAGTCTCTGATACAATGTATTTTTGCATTGATTATAAATGTTTAAAGGTTCTTCACATGTTTTGCCACTTTATCAACAGCCATATTACTTGTTTGAAGGAACTTCTCTTCTCCTAAAAACTATATACCAAAAACACTGGAAAGAAATAACTTCTTTTAGGTTTTCAAGAAATTATTTCACTTTCTTTTTTAGTATCTGGTGTTGAAGATGAGTTAAACTCTAGTCTTTTGATAGGATAATGAAAATGTTAATTAACAACTTGAATGTCTTCAATTCTTGCCAACCATCTGGTTTTACTCTGATATTTTAGGGTGTATTTTTCTTTGAATTTTCAGATCTTGAAGTTGGTGCTAAAACAAAAATGTCATTAACAACTTCCAAAAAAATTAATTTTTAGCTAGGCATGTGCTTCCATTACAATTAATGAGTGGAAGAAAATATGCAAAATCATTTTCTTGAAGATTTTAGTTTTCTCTCCTAATTATCCTTTTTTACCAATTCAGCTCAATAGTCATAGGATTGATGTTTCTTTTAAATATCTAGACCATTGCTCTGTATTTTATTATTAATGTATTGAGGAAGACTTGCTTCATTATAAATTGGAAAAAGAATTAAGAAAACTTTAATTTTCACTCGATATTTAATTATATGTACATAGTGAATTATGAAAGCATGAATTAGCAAATATGAAGGTTTAATATAGCTCTGTTATTTAAATATAGCTAATGTGTAGTTTTCTACATAAAATTATGAATAACATACCATTTATCTCCTTTTTAATTCCACAAGACCTTATTACTTGTTCCTGATACTCATAACAATATCAAAATCTTTTTATATAACAAGAAATTATTACTATCACCTGGAAAAGACAATAAATATCTCATATTTGTTGGGTTTGTGGTCCAATTTTCTTATAATCGCAACTATCATTGTGGCATATGTCAAGAAATGGATTTCAAAACACAAATTCAAGGCAGTATTGAAGAAATTCATGAAATATTTTTCAAAAAATCTCCATTTATTTATCCTATGAACTGTACATGAAGACATGAAAACAATTAGGTTTATGGTATAATACCATTCAACAATATATTCATGTAAATTAATTATTTTTCATTTTACTCTTGAAGATATGACATTAATATATGCTGCATCTGTACAAGAGACAGGAAAAAGCTGTAATATTTAAAACCAAAAAAAAAAAAAAAAAAAAAAAAAAAAAAAAAAATTTTTTTTTTAAAAAAATTGAGAAAATTTTCTAAAAGCTTTTTTNAAACTTGGGAGTCCATATTTCTCACTTGACAACACCAAATATATGTATATATATATTCAACAAAATGTTTTGTTTAGTCGATTATTTCACATCCCACTTCCCCCCTCCCCCCAAAACTAATACATGGCTATTATTAGTTATTCATATAAGATAATATTCACTTCGAGCTCACACATACACTTCTTTGGAATTTGTACATTATTTTATGTTCTATCCAATACATTTGGCACCTTTTATGAGCCATTATACACCAACTAGTAGCAGCCAATTTGTGAATAATAATTTACATGAAACAGAATTTTGTTAGAACTTGTTTCATTTATTGGAGGTGTTCTTTGAATTTCACAATTCCTATGGCACCACTCATGTTATCACATATCTTTCCAAGATTACCTTATTCTAAAAAAAAAAAAATCGATTAGGGAAAGTGTTTTCCTTTTTCTAATATACTTTGACACCGTAATATATAATATAAAAAGTCACCATTCAGCTTTACAATTATGTTCCATTTACAACATTTTAACACTACAGCAACAAACTGTTGGAATTTCCATTTAACACACACCCAATAAATAACACACTTGCGATAAGATATTACGATTTCAAGTACAATAGCACCATTCCTACCAACAATCGAAGACCTGGTCTACACTCAAATACTACAAATGCATATTTTTCACCGACTCATTCTCACATTATGTTTTCAGTCTGTATATGTAAGAATAATAAATATAGGAGTAAGATTAGGTTTCAAGTAGTACTGTTACTGGCCCTAAAAACCCCATTGAAATGGAAATAAATATGGCAGGGTTTATGGCTAGATCTTTGATTCAAGGTTGATATATACTTTACAATGCAATAATGCATTTTTTTATCTATGTATGATGTATATACACTTATGGAGTAACATATAGAGTAATTTACAATTAATGATTCTACTACACAAATGGAAGGATTTTGTTGAAACTCTTTGCTAAGCAACTATTGATCATTTTTTTGTTGCACAAGATAAAAATGCAGGAAATCTCTATAAAAATTGAGAATATCCAATCAATTTCTCCTCGTGCACTTTTACACAGAGTGAGAACGAATGTGTAAAATAAATAAATATTAAGAACATCTTTTTAGATGTATACTCACAATTGACAGGCATCATGTGCTCGCTATACTAAGTAATTGGATGCTCTGTACCAGTTATATCAAAATGGGATACTGATTTGATTCAATAGCAGGCCTTCCATAATTTTTTGCAGCTGGTTTTAAAATTAAAAAGCAATTTAAGGTTCTTTCATTTAAGTACTTTGTCACAAGAGGGAAATACACTATGAATCTACTTTAGACATATAATATTCTTAAGAACATGTTCCTAAAATGATTGATTTTCATAAAAAATACTTTACGAGACAATACTCAGGAATTCAGAGACAAATCATGCAGCTTAAAATATGATGAACTTGGTAGACAAAGCAACTTAATTTTGCATTTTGTAAATGCAACTACAATGACAGGAGGAACTTAGCAGTAACTAACAGACAATATAGATTTTTAGTCACTATCAATGGCTTGAATGACTCATAGTCACACCATGATAAAGCATGGCACAATGAATTATCACAACCTGGGATGAAAACATTTGTCAATAAGAAAGTTCCAGAACAAAATCAACAAAAACAAAATGACACGGTAAAGAGTGTGACACAAATGATGAAATTTGAAATTATCTCTACTTCACCAGACACACATTGCAATGATTGTTCATTCAGAGTGATGTAATAAGTAGTTTCTTGCACTGACGCACTCTTTTAATCACGTCTTTTTTCATTACAAAAGAATTAATTTCCTCCTTTTCGGAATTGCTGATCAACAAAATGAGCACTTCTGTCAAGAAGTTCAATTAATATATATGCGTCCTCGGCCTATCAACACATCAGGCCGCATAAGAGGACGCGAGAGAGCGTACGTTTCCTAACACGTCTACAACTCGAGGTGTCTGTCGCCTCGCCGCCTCAGGTCCCAAACATCCTCACATTCGTCACCACGGGGCCAGACCCCAGAGCCCGGTTCAGTCCTCGTCGTGCTGCCGGGGACTCGCATCCACGCCGACTGATCCGGCCGGGTCGGGCGAAAAGTTCAACATATCAGGAGACAGGCTGTCGGAAGGGTAATAGTAGGACGCTGCGTGATCGGAGCTGGGCCCCGCACCGTTGGTGGTAGCGCCGGCGACGAGCCCGGCCGGCGGCGACGACGATGCACCGCGGTTGGTAGACGATGTACCCGGAGACGCCATGTCGCTAGGCGCCAGGAAGTTTACGTCCGGTCCGCTCTCTCGGCACCATAATTGGCGCATCTCCTGGCGACGCTGGCGCATCAGCATCTTGTACTCCGAGATACGCATTTTCTTGCCGTCCACGATACACGTGCGTTTGGGTCGCGGTCGGTAGCGGTAGTCGGGATGTTTCTCCATGTGTAGTTTAGAGAGGCGAGACTGTTCTTCGTAGTAGGGCTGCTTCTCCGCGTTAGACATGGATTTCCAACGGGCGCCTGATGAGAGACAAGGCACAAGTGTATCAGTAAAACGCAAAAAATATTCACATGGACATTTATTATTGTAAGGGAAACCACACATATCTTTGAAATTAAACAACGCTTTCAATCATCTACCCGGTGAAGAAGAATGAAGCATAAAAAGGAGTTGCGAAAGTGCGTGTAGAGAAATAGATTGAAACAGAAAATACGGATTATTAACGTACCATTTCACGTTTTGTTCTAATATAAAATACGTGAAAATATCCATGCATTGAGAAGAGAATAAAGAATAAAGGAGTCAGCGTGGCTCAGTGGGTAGAGCGCTGAGTTGCTGGCTGGATGGGCGGGATTCGCTTCCCGATGAGGTGGGGATTTTTCATCAGACTGACTCCCAGGCCTACTCAGCCTGCAGTAAAAATGATTACCAGGGTCTATCCTGGGGTCACAACGGTCGGAGCGAGATGCTGACCACATCTCCTCCTCCTAGTACCGAGGTCAAGAACTTGCGGAGCTCTACTCTCCGCGAACCCCACGGATCCTTCAGGGCCTGATGTGGGATAGTTTGACTTTGAGGAGAAATAAAAGCAGTTAATGCTACTGGAAAGTCGTACTTCACTAAATACAACCCATTAAATATTTTCAAACTCTCCTTGTATTTGACAAAAATACTTTCTGTTTAACACTTCCCCAAAGATCTTTAAATTGCTACATCGGTTCACCTTTTTAAAAAAAAAAAGAGTCACATAATCTGAATGTGTAAACAATGCGACACAAATATATTTTTAGGTTCAGGGGTGTGGTGGGGATATTGGGGATTAATTCCTCCCCCCCCCCAAATTGAAAGAAATTTGTCCTTTTTGTATTTATCCTAATATTTGTTTGTACCTACTCACGCAAACATATGTATAAATTATAAATTACGTAAGCAATCCGTGTGTGTGACATCCCCCTCCTGAAATAAAACTCTGGGTAAGCCCATGTTGAGGATACAGCAAAGGACGAAATTTCAAACGAGTTCAGCGACCGCATTTGATAGAACAATGCGTGATAATGCATTGTGTATTTTCCCAGTCAAGTAAAAGGTAAACAAGAATTTTGTAGCGTTTATCATGTTCATTTTTCGAAGTTATTCCATATATCTATTACTTTGTGCACTTTTAAATATCGTGACACATACGTTTCTATTAAGCATTTATTACGCACAAAATGTCTTGTAGTGAGTTTTTTCCATGATACGTGATAAGCATTTTCGGTTGGGCTACCCCTACACATTAGATGAATGCTCCGCCGTACCGTAACACTCAAATGCTTAACGGGGTTGCCTACTCCAATTCTTGATAAATATACTGAATACTGACGATGCACTCAATTGAGTTTTGTCGTCAAAGGTGTATTTGTCTGAGTTTTGTAATCAGGTAGTAGAGATTTTGAAATGTGTTCCAAGGTTGGGTATCTAATGAAAAATTCAAGTTTTCGAACTGGACAGGGGAGGTGCCCGACGCCATCTTTGAGCTATTTACAGATATGTTGATTTATGTGGATACAAAACGGTTATTCCTTCAATTAAAGTATTTTCATACTACCTTAAACAGTACAGAAGACTCGATTAACGGTGATAATAACTGGCTCAACAAGCAGCCGATATTTGAAATCACCGATAATCCGCAAAATACTTAACACGTACACATACAAAAATAGTAAATTTTGCATCCAAACATGCAATATTCTATCATATTATATGCAATATTTTATCGTATTAATGTACATATTATTAAATACATTATCATATTATGTACGTTGGTGTTATTATATACTACGACGGTAATTTTACCTGAAACCGATGTGACAAGTAAACAACATTGTAGGGTGATTTTTTAAAATTATTCAATAGGGTCAATTTTTTTAACAAAACCTTTTCGAAACGTAACAGAATAAAAATTGTTTTAATTTTTATGTTCATATCAGATGCCGTCGCTGTTAATCGAGCCCACAATAACCGGGAGTCTACAGAATATCTAATTACTGACAAAGTAAGAGTGAGTTCTTTTCTTAACACTAATATTCAAAGAGCCAAAACGTTAAAAAATACAGTAAAACGCTGATTCGTATGATAAAATGTGTAATAACACATTACTTAGTTTATTTTTAAGAAAATATGTCATAAATCCTCTTAATACACTAGAGGTTTTCAATGTGTAGTTGGTAAGGTGTAATCGCATTATCAATGAACTCGATCAAGTATACCTATTTGCTTTCACGAACGTTTTTAAATCGGGAACAAAAAGTCAGCGAAGATAACTCGAGAAATATTTTTCCTGTAAGAGGAATTGTTACTTACCCAATATTTTAGAAATATTGGAGTTGTGCATGTCCGGGCAAGCCTTCAAGATTTTTCTCCTCTCATCTTTAGCCCAAACCATGAATGCATTCATTGGCCGTTTTATGTGAGGTTTATTCTCACTTTCTCGTTTCTGCTGCCTAATAATTTTGGCTGAAAAATAACAATCAGGGTTAGATACCACACACAAAAAAAAAGAATACAGATAATTTTACTTTACAAAAAGAAACCAACCTTTATCTGAACTTTCTTCAGGTATTTTGTAACCAGATTCGGGTCCCCACACTATAAAAAGACAAGTTTATAATATCAGTCACTCGTTTTTTAATTCAAATTTTCTGTTACTCTATTTGCAATGTTTGGATTTAACTACAGAAAACCAATTAAAAATCAGTTTCTGTATTGTACAAAATATAACTTTTTCATGAGTAAAGGGGAAATACAAAAATATTTGTCAAGAATTCTCTACAATGAAAGGCAAGATTAATGTCAAATTTAACGTGTATGACAATATTCTCTCAAAAACTAGAAAAAATTCGTGTAAGTCGGGGTAGTACGTTCCACCAGTATATACTACCTATTAACTGTACTTAGTGAGAGTGAAGATAAAAGAGAATTCTTACTCTGACACGCAGTCATGAAGTCTTGGTCGTCCTTGGCAGAAGCGAGCTGTGCGTCTTCTCGTTGCTTCGAGGGTGGCACGTGGGAGCCGGGCATATACATGTGCAACGGGAAGTGCGGATGTTTCTCGGGCGATAGAAGCCCATCTTTGGCCTGCACCAGTCCTTGTGGACCACCTAGGCCCAGTTTACCTGAAGTGCGAAAAGTAAGAGGATTTAACATACGACAAAAACTTTGATTATTGATGTATGAAACAAACAGTAAAAATGACGACTTTCTTCAGGGTGGGAAATAATTTAACGATTTGACTGAAAATGTAGGGAAAATAATGATATTTCCCGAAAAATTAAATTTACATCTTTGATTCGAATGTACTTATTGTATGGATTATTACTTAACCGATATGTTTTTCCCCAGACCTTTTTGTTATTAAGATAAGCATCAACAATTTATAATATTGTACGCTGGTTTGTATTGTTCTTTGCGTATTCTCAAAGTAGATGAGAGTAAGAGTCAAATAATTAATTCTATTTTTCTTGAAGTGGGACGTCAAAGCATTCAATATCCTAGTTTGAAGGAGTGTTGTGTGCCGCACCTATCCAGCAAGTTTTCTTATCTCACGTCATCAGAACGGAAGACATGTAATTGTTGAAGGATACCCGGAGTGGACCGAGCTTTTCCAGTGAAATGTCGGCAAATGCTCGGATATCAAAGGTTTTTGTCTTGATGGGTGACTAGATTTAGTTTTACTGAAAACCTCAGAATGATCTGAGATTGGCTGAGCTACGTGCCGTAAAAATCGGAAATCCATGGACTTCAAGGGCAAAGAGAGAAAACATTAGGTGCCGCGAGTAGCATAAAACGATGCGTCGCGTCGTTGGAACAAGGGTTTAAAGAGTGAATGAAAAGGAAAGCAAGAGAGAACTCACCTGTGGGAGGCAGCGAGCTGAGATGCGGAGGCAGGCCTGCATACGGCATGAAGGCGCGCGGAATGACAAGACTGGGCGCCAACAACTTGGGAGTGGTTGCCGCGACGGCTTGCTCTCCCAGTCCGTGGCCTGCTCCGAGGGGCGGCAGTCCGTGCGCCGCGGCCCCACCTCCTCCCTTGGGTTTACTCAGGTTGAGCGGCGCATCGGGATCGCCCGGGGACGAATGCGGCGGAGGTTGAGGATGCTGTGTCGCTTGCGAAGGCGCTGTCTCTTANACACCCATGCAGGAACCTGATGACCGGGAGGGAGCATCTATGAAGAAGCAACAAAAACGTTATCATTCCTCGTTCAGTACAAGTGTTTCTCTACGAAGATTATAAAATACCATTTCATTTCCACAAATATAGAACAGAACAGTGGCGTATTTTTCCTTCCTTGTCCTCCACAAATTTATTTTCGAAAACTGTAATAACAATTAATAATCCAACTAAATTGGATGAAGCTAACATAAAATTTAGTCATGAAGAAATATCAATAAAAATCTCTCTAATCAAAAGTTGATAAAAATGTAGATTTACAAATCATTGAGAAATAAAGATAACACAATTCATAGTATTACTGGCAACTGGAAAATGCAATACTACGTAAGAAGTGTCTAGCAAAATAATCAATAGTTTGAATACTGTCAAAACTTTAAAATATGAGCTATAATAATATAAATTGCTGCATAATAATTTATCAAGTATCATACTTTTCATTCCATATCAATAATGGTACTTCTGTTATTTTCTCTGACAAACTTTTCCTTTGATTACTTACTCCTGGTTTACTGTTGGGTGGTGGAGGCGGTGGCAATTGCGGTAGCCCTGCTCCTGGTGGCAATCCACGGAACTGTTCGAGGAAGGGTAGGAACATGAGTGGGCTCTGAGGCGCCGGCATGCCCAAGCCCTTGCCGGTGTATTGCGATGAGATCTGGTTCTGAGAAAAGAAACATTTTATTAAATTTTGAATAATAACAAAGTGCTTATTCAATAGCATACAAAACAGGTGAACCTTTTTTGTCTAAAAATTATCTCCATTTTATGTTTACTTAACCAGTTACTCATATGATATTGGCATAGAGTGCTTTGCATTATAAATAATAAAAGAAAAGTCTGTGCATTCATTAAAAGTCATATGTGCTCCGGACAAAAAACAAAAATGTTCGTGGTGTTTGCCAATATCCAATACGGCCAGCACGTACAAGTTAAATGACAAGTTAAATTTCAATCCATGGCCAATCAGTAGGAGACCGCATCTAATGTCTCTTCTCTGATGTAACTCAAGTATTAGAAATTTCTAATGCAGTTGTTCTAATAACTTCAAGTTAGAAACATATCGGAGTGAAAATTTTACTTTGTCGAAGACAGTGAATGTTCAATTATATCCTTAAAATAGGTGATAATTAGCTCTTAGCTCTTTTCAATATTTCAAAAACGTACGAGTTCCATTTGTTTTTGTGTAAAATTGTTTTTACACCAACGTAATTATCGGTTAAACAGTTTTTATCCAGAAGTAAAACGATTTTAAATTACTATATTTTATTTCATTTAAATTAACTTTTAATACTTCATTCATATTTGAACAAAAGGAGATAACTACTCGTTTATTCATTACTTTTCATCTTTTTGTTGAATTCATCGAGTGGTTACAATGTTCAGTGGTCACATTCGTAGTAAATATACTCCGGAATGCGAATATTATATCACAGATAACTATTATGATTGTGAAGTAGAAGGGAATAAATTAAATTGTGTACAAAGAACGTGTAATTGGATGGGACAGTTTAGCCTTGATTACTCAGTTTGCGCTGTGATTCATTTGCTGAATCTACACGTTAATTTTTCGTTCGCTTATTTGCTATTGGGGATTAGTTGTCAATAGTAATTAATAGAACAAAATACTTTTCGCTTTGTGAAGTCTCAACGAATAATTAACGAGACATAATTATAAAGGGAATCCAATTAATTATTCTCGCAAATAGTTATGTTGCGAACTCAACAGACCGGACATCTGTGTCATTTGTTCCCGTTCTATGAAACGATAGCTGAAGCTGATTGTGCAAACAGGAAATCAGGCGAGCTTTCCAGTCCATGGACGCTGCCTCCCGGTGCACTTTTGCTAATTACTGCAAAGCTCATAAAAGGGATACAATGCGAAAAAGAGGTAGCTTTATGGGGTCGAAATGCTGATTGCATGCGTGCGGCAACTGGACTCTTTTTTTCCCTCTTTTATTTTTTTGAGAGAAAAATAAACTTCGTTATTGTCAATAATCGACGCGCCCTGTGTTCATCCAACGAGGTGTGTGCACACAACTTTCACTGTATGCAATACTAATGTTTTTGAAGAGACGTAAAAAAGCAAAAGAGGCAAAAACAGAGAGACGCATGTTCTAACACATGCTGCTGGGAAGTAGTATTCATTGGCTATAATGACTGATTCAGTTTACTGGATACACCACAATTCTGTAACATTTGTAGAACAATGCTTTATTTAGTTCTTAACGTTGTCACCACTCCCTTCTTTATTCGTTAGATGTTAGTAGATTGACAGAAATTCGGTTAAACTTTTGTCGCTTTAATTTGTCTCGTACATGTTATTTGATTCTAAAGTTACGATGAGACTTATTATGGAGGTATTCCTTATAAAACATATTATTATATTAATATATCTTGAAGGGAGGCTCTTGGTGTATAGGAGAGTTTCTCCACCACCAGAAACCATAGTGCTTTCCTACTGCATGGATATTTAATTATAGCTGGTAATATTATCACTGAATGTTCCACTTCTCGTACTTAAAACAATCTCAACTCTATCTATAAAATTTATTATCTGGATATATTCATACACTAGTAAGAAAATAAAATCAACTATTTGGTAGAATCAAATAATGGTATTAATGCTACAAAGCAGTTAATTAGAATTCGAAACCAATTGTTTGGCAAATTATTTAATGCGCCAGTTTTATACTAGTGTATTTTTCTTAATGATTCGAGATAAAAAAAATACAATAAAAACTAAGTATTGCTCATAGTCTCCAATGATAGTCCTATAAATGTGGTGGTATCGTAATGCATCTTTTTGTTGTTTTTTTCATCAGAATAGTAAATTCAGAGATAAAAGGGATAAAAATCATGTAATAAAATTGTTGTTAAAACATTCGAGTCAAAAACTAAAGTACTGAGTCCAATTAGTTCATCCACTGTAAAGGTCTGGGGGAAATTACCACACAATCTTTTAGGGAATCTTTACAGATTTGGGACACTCAAACCCTATGAGGTAAACTGTCTGTCGACAGCAAATGACACGTGGAATGTACATAATACCGAAGTAGCATCAGTGCGCGCTGCCCGTGCCAGCTCGTGGCAAACACTTGCGCCGGAAGCTGTAATTTTGAGCAGTATACATTCTCCTCCACCTTTTATTTAACACGTTCCATTCATATTTATTTTTATAAAGAGTCCGCCACCTCCTCTACAGTTCGAAACGAATCTCGCTGCATGTACAAAAACACGTGTTCCATATTAAAGGCATACGCTTTTATCATATTTGTTATCCTTTGCCGGGCTTCAGCGATATGCTATAGCGTACGTAACGCGGTTATGTGGCGTCGAACAGTGGAGGGAGGGGAGTTTAGTGGCACGCTCATGCGCACTGTGATCCTGCTTTTGATGATGGATGACGCTTTCCATAAACAAAACCGCGTCGTAATCACGCGCCGTATTGCGCTGTTCGCTCGCATTTCATCTCTGTCGTTTTTAAATTCGCTTTTTTTTTGTTTCATGAGGAAAAGAGGAGGGAGGTAAACTATTTTCCCCTCACACGTTTGTACTGTCCCCTAAAACAGATCCGTGAATTGTTGATCGATCTTTGTGGCGGTGATGATGGTAAAGCGATACATGTTTTTAATAGAAGACAGTCTCAGTGGGAATGACAGTGAATGCAAGGACATAAAAAAAGGCATAGGATAAGAACAAACACACAGAAGCGTGGGAATATTAGAGAATGTTAATGGAATGTGAATTCGCGTAAGGAGTCCAAATATTAAGCTTGTACTTATAGAAGGTGGTAGTTTTCGTTAAACATTTCTGACAGGTGTGTCTGTGATAATGCAAACAAAATGTTTTGTCATAAAAAATAACAAAAGAAAAAGAGATAAAACGAGAATAAGAGGAAAAATTGTATAAGTCCATGGTCCGAAATGTTTTATTTTTATTTTTACATTTCTGAAAGAAAAATGAAGATAAGAGGTTACTTTTCGCTTTATATAACTTGATAATCTTCAGCTGGTTATGTTTATGAAAATAAACTCTGTGCATCAAAAATTCGCTCAATTCTCCTGAATATGTTACTTGGTGTATAGACAGATCGTTATTCTTATTTGTTTCTGTTATCGCTGAGACCCGAATGGATAATAACACACACATTATATATATATATATATATNCGGAAAACAATAATGCAATAGCAGAGGGACGCTAGCAAGAACGATCACCGACTGAAAAAGTAAGCACGAAAGAACGAGGTCAAAAACCAAGTCAATGTAGAATACTTGATGCAAAACATAATCATCACATAAAATTTACATTAAGAGTTAAGAACTTGTTACGTAAGGAAACGCTCTCCCCGGAGAAGTAGTGACGAACGGAAAAAATAAGGAATAAAAACTACATCTACAAGTTATATTATTAAAGTTGAACTAGTAATGTACACTTTGTGTGGCAATCGATTAAAACAAAGAAATCAAGTATATTTATATGGATTTTTTCCTCAAATGAATATTACACTACGATCGTGGCAATATCGTAAGTACTTGAAGAAGGTCAATATTCTGTCCCAAACGTTGAGCATTAAAATATATAATGATTAGTTGTCTACAAATTGTTCGAAAATATTCGATACATACTGAGATAATAATGAGAGAAGTAAACAATTTAACAGCAGAAAACTATATTACCGGTTAACTGTTTATATCTCGAACCATTACATTTTAAATAAGTGAAAACTTTAATAATCAAATAAACATTAATACGCCGCCATAAAATTATAGAAATAGTTATCCAATTTAATAAATTCATTAATAAGTAATCGGACACAATACGAAACCAATGACAAGAACAACTGAGAAGATAAAAATATTACGAAATAACATTATTAATATCGAGAAATTCAAAAATGCCACGAATGTTTAAAATTCCGTGGTATGGTGTGAGGTGTAACTTTCAGAGCAGGAATTCAATGCTTTACCACCGTCGTGGCGGCGAGATCTCACCACGAGAATACAATGCAGAGTTGTTTGACGTGTGCGGGGCGGAAGAAAAGCGACGACAACGGGAGAATTCATAGAGGATGTATACATCAACATTTTAGAGAAGTAATATTCGAAAGGGCTGCTTGTTGTTCTTCTGGAGCGCGGTATTTTGGTAGCGCCTGTCTTCTGAGAGCTGCCAAAGCCTGAGCTCGCTGGAGGTGGGGCAGTGAGGGCGGCTTTCAGATGTGGCATCTCAATCTGACGGAGCTTCAAAGAACGATGAAGGGTTTAAAGAGACCGCTAACGTAGATCGGTCAATCGATTTGGAGTCGTTGCAAAATGAAGATAAATGAAGACTCCAATGATAATCCAGAGATGATAGATTAATTATCACTTTCATTTTCTCTGTTATCTCATCGTATACATTTTTGATACACCGAGAAAACATTATGAATGTGAATACCGTAGGTTTGGATGCGACATCCAAATTCATAGGAAGGAAGGAATTTCTCCAAACCTTTGGATATGATATCCCAATCTCGTAGTGTGGATACTATATCACAATTTGGAATATCACATACAAGTTTGGAAAAATCCCTACCTTCCTATGAATTTGAATCTCGCATCCAAACCCGTTTTCTCAGTGTATAACCTGGTGTCCTCAGAAAACAATGAAATGGCCCTCAACATGTGAAATATCCGAACAAATTCATGTCTTTCCGGTTGAATTATGGATAAGAACATACGTTTCTTCTTGGTATTTTCTTAACATATATTTCTCCAATGTGCTTGTTCATAAATTACCAGCCACTTAGCGTTGCCAGCAAGTACAACATTCAAGGTCTGAAGTCCCTGTTGAAATTATATTTTTGAATTTACTTTCGAGGAAATAATGATGTGCGTCGAAGTACACTCCTGATTTTAATATTTATAACGGATAATTAAATACCATGTGCCATGTTGTTTTAACGAGACGTCATTGTTATCCGAGTAAAGCTCAGCCAGTAAAGCGAGTAATCCAGATATGTTTCTATTATAGATATGATTACACAATTGTCGGATTCTTATGGTATTAATTTCTCATTTTTCATTTTTGATTTGCCGTGTTCACATTTACTTATATAATTAAAAGTTTGCATATATATTATTTTTACACAAGATAACAATTTGATTCATTTAAAATAGGTTAATATTTTTCATTCTTTAATCTCGTGGGTGTGCTTAATTTTAGTAGGTTCAGCTAGTTATTTACTCCGTATGTGACCATTGGATAACGTCAGCTAATAGGATAGAGGTAATAATTTCGCTAACTTTCCTTTATATCGATTAGCCTATTACGGTAATAATCTTTACCTGAAGCTCTTGAATGTTATGCTGTTGGATGAGAGCCTCTTGTCTCTTGAGTAATTGTTCATGCCGCAGACGTTGTTGTTGGTGGTGCTGCTGTTGGTGTTGCTGCTGTTGTTGTTGGTGCTGGAACTCAATTGCTTTGTCTCCCGCCGCTCCGTCGTAACCCTACACAGAAGATACAGGCGACATCGTTTCAACAGTACTTAACAAATTTCATTATAAGGAATATTTCAGAAATTCAGTTTCTTAATACAAATACTGAGCAGTTCTAAATCATGGTACAGTGGCTTTAAGAACTGTGGCGTATACGTAATTAACACTTCGCTTCATCATCAAAGATTCAGTAGTAGTCTTCGAGATTTTATCTGAACGAATGTGGTTCCAAAATGTGGACATAGAACCTTGTAAATTATATCGTTAACATACAAAACTTTCGTCAATAATTCAAATCTTTCGAAGAAATGATACATGTATACTTTTCCCCTAAATAGTAATTTATGAAAAATAATACTCTTTCCTTGATATAAATCCTTTCCGTGTAACTATCTTTCCTGACTCCGTTCGTCATTCTCACATTAAACTCTCATTTAAGAGAAGTTTATTGTATCGTCAGTTGATGATCCCTTTAGAAATCCAATAGACGTGTGTCACAAATGGATAGAAACATGGATTTCTCTTCCCTAGAATATATCCGAATTACGCCAGAACTGAGAATCGATTCGGCACTCTAAGTTCTTGGACGGGAACTGTCATTTCAAAATATTGAAAACCTGAACTAGATTCTATTAATTTATAATACGTTGATTCTTTTATTAAGGGCACATTTTTTTCAAATAATTATTAATTATGTTTTATTTTAAAAAAAGGATAGGATAGGAAACATTTCGCTAATGATTTGAAAATATTGTAATTTTAGTACCTTTGAACAGTTGTAGCCACACTTATGATTGAAAAGTTAATTGTTGTGGTACGTTTCTCAGTGTATTATTAAGTAAATTAAGTACAAAATTTTTTGGTCACTATCTGATTGATGAAATAAAAATATTTACAATTAAGTAACGATGGTATATTCGGTTTAATCAAAATAGAATAGAAATTATAGTCAGTAACAATAATTTTTTTACAAGTATTTATTTGCAATAATTTTTATTGTATATCTAATAAAAAAATTAATAATAGACTGTCAAATTCAAGAATGACAGGAAGTATATGTACAAATTATTAAGCGTACTTTTCAGATGTGGTACTGAAATGAACCGCCTGTTTTTCGGTCTTTGGGCGGTAAATGGAACCACAATATATTTTTCTAAATCGCAATCGTATCGGATTCTTCCTTTACGAGTGAGCAGGTCATGCCTCCATGGCGAAGGACAGCTGCCGTGAAAGAAAGACGCGGCAGCGGTGGCGGTCGGACGACGGAACATCGCGGCGATGCCTTGGCGGCCGCTGGCGTCGCGCCGCACGCCGCGTATTCTGGGCGCGGCGTGGGCGGGAAGCGGCAATGCCTATGACGCCGCAGGACATCTGCCTTGCGCCCCTCTTTCCTCTCACTCCCCACCCCCCTCTTCCACCACCTCCCGCATCCTCTTCTCTCTCTTCATCACGCCCGCAGTGCAGAAGGCGATTCTGCTAGGAACCCCCTCGTGGTGAATGGAGCGGCGCGTCCAACACGATGGCTAAGCGGCACTAACTTATAAGATTCATCGGAATTCGTTCGTCGGTTTTTGAGAACATTCTAGTGTATCTACTACGCACACAGCAAATACTTGGTCTTTTATTTATTTTGGTCTAGTATGTTTCACATTTTTCATTATAAATAAATCATTCCCTATTTTACATCCATCATTATGGAACACTAAATTATTTATAGACAGATTTGTAGGTTGTCCACCAAAAGAAATATTCGAGTATGCAACAAAAAATATAAAAATACATGTCCTTTATTAACTGCATTTATCATAACAATAAGGATATGCTATAATGATTTCTGATCTTGGGAAACGGTTGTTAATGATTATACTATACATGATTTCATTTTGGGAATTTTTTATGAAATCAAAATTTCAATAAAACTGATATTCATGGACCAAATAGTTATCTTATGAATTATGTGTACCTGAGAACTTTGAAAATGTAATATATTTGTAACGTGCCTCATAACATTATTGTGGTGTTCATGAAAGATAATAGCTCATTAGTAAACTAGAAAAGTAAAATTTATTGAAAATTTGCTCGATAGTGTATTGTTATTTCCTTACGTCATTTAAAAAATGAGGATAATAGATGGATAATAATATGGACAGAACAAAAATATATTTTAATTTCGTTACATTTGGTTGGTTGACTTAATTTCAGGAAGTGTGTTTCTACGGAGATACATTTTAGGGATAATTAGATAATATTGTGACACGTTTCGTTTCTCAAAAACATCTCTAAGAAAGTTACAATGCCTCATCCTACGAATAACAACGCGTCTTTCAACACGCGAACAATTAGTTTATAGAAAAACTACTCTTGCTCATAAAGTTCATGTAATGCGTACAGAATTTTTCTGCCCAGTTACGAAAAATTATTACGCAAAAGATTGAAGAGAAAATAATGGTAACGTATTGTTCGTGTATTAATTATACAATCCTAGTAAGACTCTTTGTAAGCAAGTAAAAAGGGAGAATTAATCTTTCAATCAACAACGCATCCTCTTTTCAACCTTCTCGAACGTTTTCTTCGTACTCGAGTCTTCACAAAACCTCCCCAGGGCGCCTTTCACCTGGCGATGCGTTGCACCTCCTCCGCACCGCTGCGCTACCGTCGACTCGCTCCTCAGCGAGCTTGCAAACAAACGCACTCACACCAATACCCGCTTGTAATGAGCCTTCGCCATAATGAAGCACATTAACAAAGAATGTAGACTGCCGCCTCCCAACTCACGAGAGAAAGAAATTTTTAAAGTGTATTAAAAATAAAGAGGAGGGAAAAAAATAGTCTGAAAATAACGAGAGAGGCGTGCCCAACAGAAACAAAAGAAGGGAGCGCCCGCGCAAAGAGAGGACTTTAAAGTTTCATTCAGAGCGTTTCACTGAAATTAAATTGAAAAGAAAACAAAAATATATAGGGTCGGTCTTCTGATGATGTCGGACACAAAATACACTGAACTGAAAATGGAGATTTTAAGTGATGGAGGAGGGAGAAAGAATAAGAAGCCACGCTTCGGGCGTAGGTAATTTAGTATTCTAGGGAGCACTAAGGTGTATTCATTTCAAGCAAAATCAAAATAAGTAGCCTCAGCATCTCAGGAAATATGCGTGTTTTTGTTAAACTTGCGATAGAAATGAACAATATAACAAAATTTATTCTCGTCGAATTAAGTATATTGCCCTGACGTGTAAGAATGTTCGAGCACTTCAAAAATAATTGAGGAGAAAAAAAAATTGATCAAACCTCAAATTTGATTTTGGGATGATGTGTACTCTCGGCAGTACCACACTACTACGCAATCAAAATATCTCATAAGACATGTTATTCCAAATTCCACTTTGACCAAAGCATGTCAATGATACAAGAACCCACCTCCAACAAAACGCAATTATCCACTTATTCCATTCAATTAGCTTCTGTTCATTTTACGAACACAGTGGCAATAAGCGGCGCATATTCGTGTGTGGGGGGATCGGAAAGTTCTATTCTCTATCTGCCTTACATTTTCCTCTCGTTTGTCTTCGTTTCCACCTCATACTTCAATCAACATATCCTCCCCGATATCACTCTTAAAAAAACATTATATTCACAAGCCTATCAAAGATGCAATAATCGCCGATGAATGGGAACAAGAAACGGGTGCAAACTTTTTTTTACTAGACACATCTGTATTACTACGACAATCCCGAGAAGAGAAATCGATGTTAGATTATGAAGTTAGGGATATGGAGTGTGTTTAAACACTTTAGAGGTGATTTTTCGCAAGATTACCAGATGTATTTATTTGTACTGAGGAGATAACCTTCCTCCGAGAGTCAATCCAATGATGTTTTATTTTAATTTAACAGATAAATTATTATATGTACGAAATACAAAGTATAAAAAGTGTTCTACAAACTAATACCATTTTAAATTATTCTAGATTAATCAGAAAAGAATATGAATCTACCCTCTAAAAGATTCTTTGAAACAATGAACCTCTCTGGTTTTGAAGAGAAAAGAATGGCAGAAATGTATTAAAAGAAAGAAATTCAGAGGAACGGGGGAAAGTCAAAAGAGAAACAAAGAAATGGGGAGAAATGGAGGGGAATGAAAAAAAAACAACTTATATTCCGAGAATTATTAACATCAGAAGTGAGAGTAACTAATGGATAGATAGATACCATGAAGGTCACAACATGTACACAGGTTTCTGAGAAAGAGGAATGGAAGAAATTCAAAAAGGAAAATTGCACCTCCAGTGGAAGTGGTAACATAAGAGCATTCATTCATAAAAAGTCATTCTAGAAACTAAATATATGCAAATAATTTACATACATGTATCAAAAAGCCAACTCGTGTAAATGAATTATCTACGCAAACGTTTGGTTATATACGTGGTATTAAAAAATATGAAAAAATAAAAATGAGACATTATTATAATCCAACAGTTGTGCAACAACATGTATAATAATGACGTATCTGGATGAAAAAAAATCAGTACCAATCTACTACCAAGCAATCCTGTTGTCAACAAATATGCAATCAAAAAATATATTCATACATCCATCGAACAATGAATGTGTATTAAAAATGCTACCTGGTGATAATTTACGAGTTAGAACATGCACTTCGGAGAAATATACACTAAGATTCTTCGTCTAATGCCCTAATTGTTTGATTTTCCAGAAATGCTAAAAATAAGTTTCAATGAATACTTTAAGAAACAATTCTTATTATAAGATGTAAAATAATCAAACGAATTCACTGTACAAAGGACATTTAACAAAATATTCCGTAGTAATGAAACGTGAAGGTCCATCCAGGGGATAAAAGATTTCATCATTTTTGAGATGAAATGAAAACCAAACTTTTTCTGATATAATTACTAAGAATAAAGAACATAAAATAAGAATAAAAATGAAGAACATAAAATTAACGATAATATATCTTCTTTCTCATGTACTGTACGATTATTGTATAAATCATCACCGACGTCGGTGGTCTAGTGGTAGCGTCTTCGTTTCCACGATCGCGCTGAGCGGTAGAGCGTGGGTTCACACCCTGCTTGGCCGAACTGGGTCAGGTTTTCAGCGGGGCTTCCATTACCAACTCCACACAAACTCGAAACCATAATTTCCCAACTCCCTCTCCCAAATCCAACGGATAGGTGGAATAGCAGACCTTATGGTCTGAACCATCCTGTGTTTACAGGTCTATATTCCTCGGAACAGGCCAATGGTGTCGGCTGCTCCGTGGTGTTCCTCCGGAAGACATGTGACTACCGTCTTGGCGCCTGAGCAGCGTTTACACTGCTGAAGGCTACGCCATATTGAGAGCATAGAATCAAACTTCCTCTGATTCTCTGAGTGCCCTTCAAGCAATCCAGACTATGTATCCAACTGATAAGCTGATCAAGAACAATCAGGATGTGCTTTTCTCCCTCCAAAGTGACGGAAAGACTGCAAAGGCGGCATGCCTCAAGAATCGCGTGAATTTCTTCACGATTCCAAAAAGGGATCTCCTAAATTCCATCAAGACAAGGATTCTGAGTGAATGGAACAATGAGTGGTTGGCTGTTGAAGGGAATTATCAAATCCTCTGTTAAGTCATGGAGCAGTTCCTGTAGGTCAGCCAGACGCGAGGAGGTCTTGGTGATCCGCCTGCGCATAGGACATTGTCCTCTCACTCATAGGTATCTCTTGTTACTTGATGATGAACCTGTTTGTGAGTAGTGTAGCTCTTCTCTGACAGTGCGTCATCTAGTAACTGATTGCAGAAAAAAAGCTACAATACGGAGACAAATTGGTCTGGCTGCAGATTAACCAACAATTGTCGGAAATGAAACGGATGATGTTAATATTGAATTTTGATTGGGGCTCCTCCCACAAGTTCTCGAGAGGATTTAAATTTGTATTCTTTTTTCTCTTCCCCTTTCTTCTTTCCTTTTATTCTTCCTATCCGTAGTTTGAAAATTATAATTTTCGGAATTTATTTCATTTTCGTTATGATGTATTGGGCAACTGTTTCCTTTTCTTTCCTCTCATCTTTGTATTTAGATATTTGTTGAATTCAGGAGGGTTTTTTAATGGGTATGGTCGAGATATTCGGCGAGTTCCACACACGGGGAAGAGTCAGTACGGCTCTTCCCTATGGTGCGAAAAGGCATTTTTCTCCACATGCAAGGGCTCTAATGACCTTGACGAGCCCTAAANCTCCCCCCCCCAAAAAAAAAGACAGTTAGATATGGATGCCAAACACAATCGAATTGCGTTAGCTCCTTGCGTCAATCCATCGGGTCCTTCCAACTCGATGCAATCTGCACGCACAGTCCTTAGGTTTCAAACGGCGTCGCGGTCGAGTTAGGAAGTTTCGCTTGCTCCAGGGTCTGACGACGAGCGCCTTGTATGCTGCGCAAGGTAAACCAATCACGGGTAAAGTGGATGCGCAAATCCACACCGCGGGAGACTGACTCGAACCAGTGAGTACTGATTGTCGTCTCTAGTGACCAGGGATGCAGAATGCGTAGTCAATGCCATGGGAATTAAGTGCAGGAGTTAGCTTACGGAGGAATTAACTCACATTAATTGCGAGAACGAAATATGACAACGCAGTCATACCTTTCTTTTATCAAGTTACTCTTTGAACGTCTAAGAAATGTGGCCAAAGTATTCATTTAAAAATAGATTTCGAACTAAATTGTACTTTAGAAACGAATTCATTTCAAGGTCTATAAATGAAACCAACATTATATTGTCTGGGGCGTAACACCAAAACTAAGAATAAGATTCCTCAACCACAATCTTTATGAGTACAAAGTTTAATACATTTTCCACGAGCAAACAGGAAAACCTAACATGGTGGTTATTTTTGTATTTCGCAATCTTCGAAATTTGTGTAAAGGAAAGGAGTAACACTAGAAATAAATTTGATTGTAATAGAATAAAAAAAATTATGGACATTTTACGCACAGCATTTATTGGTATCGAAATCAAACAAAAATAAAACTGATATGTAGATATACTCATAAAAATTAAGGTTTACTATATTGTCTATAACTTTTGTTGTAGAGGTAAAGAATAGCAAAACTCTTTTTACTTAACAAATTAGAAGTGTAAGAAAAGGACCAAAAGAGGACACTTCTCAATAGCGGACAAATTTAAAGGTCCCAGGGATGTCCGTTACAGATAAGTTTCATTGCGCATAAGGTGAGATTTATAAAGAGACTACAACTTTGTACCTACCAAATATGTGATCCCATCGTACCTATAACTGTGGGTGCACCAGTGTTCATTGCACAATAAATATTCACTTAAATAATTCGATTTGAAAAAAATATATATATCCGTTTAGTAGGAGATACATCTTTTCATTAAACAAAAATCTTAAATATTTTTTAATTTCAATTGTATATTCCGAGTAAAATTTCGTGAAGTACCCGTGGTTTATACAGAAACTATGTGAATATGGATATATTAACTCGGTAATAGTATTCTCAACTTAGCATATAACTCACTGGGAGCCGTTACAGAACAAGGTTATGCTTCATTGTCCCAAATATATTGTTTTATATTCCTCGTTTGGATACACTCGTAAAATGCACAGTTTTACGACTTGCTATCCCAACGAACTTCCAACCGCCCATCAGCGAGCCGTCCGTCCTCTCGGCGTTTCGTTCATGGTTCGTTATGATGGGCTACTTGGCGGCGCGCCGCGCTGAATAAACCGGCTAACGAACAAAGAGTAAAGAAAAAATATTATGATTGTAATATTTCCGGCGATAATCTTGTTGCCTCACCTAGGAGTACCCTTCTTCCTACCAGCCGCCGGTATATACCGCTGCAGTCAGCGGGGGGCATCGAGAGAGGGGAAGAAAAAAACATTATAGGGAGAAGGTTGGAAAGTGGGAACATTTCAACAATAATATGAAAGAAAGGTAACGGAAAGACATGAGCAGAAAGAGAATATGATTGACAATACGCAAATGCTAAGAAGAAAAATATCACTTGTTTTGAATCATGCTGTTATGGTTGCAGACGAGAAGAAAGTACCTTACCATACCATTTAAAATGCGTCACAAAAAACAATTTAATAATTGATTCTATTTCCTTTAAAATATTGAATGGGACAGTAAAAGTTTTATATAATATTCTACATTAGTAGCATTCTAATTGCTATAATAATTAATACACAAGTTGAGTGCACAATGATTTGCTTATTTTGAATAGTGAACAATTTTCCGCCGTAGTCATTTTCGACGACGTTTTACATAACAATAAACGGTCATGAACTCCGAGCTTTTATTCACTGAAGAAAGAAAAAAAACAGAACATTTTCCGAAATCTCAGTTTCTGAAATTGTTGCAACCATTATATTTTACAACAATACAAAAATGTTCGTGAAGTGAGATTGTAATTAAGATGCCAAAGGTCACAGATGCGAATCTCTATTGAATCATGTTATCTTCATAATTAATAAAAACCTTAAGGTATAAGCAAATAGGAATAATTCGAGAAGTAATTCCAAAAATTAGATTTTTCTTGTCAGAGAAATAACAAGGTATAAGAGCTCATTATAGGAAGATCGTAGAAAAGGATAGGGCAAGGAAAATGATGTCAACATTATCGCAGAGGGAAAATGTTGTGAAGACATTGTAGACGACCAACCCATAAGAAAGGACGGAGAGGGCGTGTCTGTAAGGCTGGCATCGAAGGCGACAGCGTAGAGACGTGCGCTGATGTATCGACAAGCGGCTCAGCGGCGCGCGCAAATGGACATTGTGTGCCTCTTGGGACGCACTAAGCTCCTCACTCGCGCGCTCCCCGTCCGCAAAGGCGACCTCGTCGAATTCTCACGAAAGCTTCCACCACGACTGCATCTCACGACCAAAGCTCACCCTCGTCAACTCCGTAATTTTTGAAGACGAAAGTGCCCTACATCAGGGAAGTTAATTTTACTTCAATCAAGTTTTAATAGTTTAACAAATATATACTAGATTAGATACGCCCTCACAATTACAATTTACTTAAATATATAGGAATCATTCATACATTACGTCGAGATCTTGGGGAAGAGGAGGGTGGCGAAACGATGAGGGTATTTTAGAAAGCGAGACGTTACATTAGGTATATCATAAATGTCTGAAATTGTCTCAATCGAGGCAAATTTTCCAGATGAAAAAAAAGTCTTATAAACCCCTTACGCACCATTTTCTCCGGGCGACACCTTCCACCTTTATAATCCTCTAACGAATACGGGGAATTGATTATACTTTCTCCTTTCTCTTTTTTATTCCTTATGATGGGAGGGGGCACATCATTTTGTAACGTCTCGTTAAGATAGGGTTTGGTGTAATGTGACGAAGCGTAACGCGGGAGGGGGTGTGAAAAAATCCTCATAGATCGCGGGGCATAATTTATAAACGATCCCACGTTTATTTCTAGAAACTCTGTTATGTATGATATTTTAAAGCGGTTGCTAACGAAAAGAAAAATGAATTGCAATGAATTGCATAATTGTAATAGTCGTGGGTGTTTGGTCAATAATTTTTTTTCTTAATAATGACAAGTTAATAAGAAATTGTTTATATTGACCAAGCCCTCACGATTCTATTACACTTATGTTGTGTGGTCAAGATTCAGATGTATGAATTGAATAGTGTAATTGTAACCGCAAAGTACAGACCACATTCGTTCGAAAACTTTTTCCAAAAAAAAAACAACCCATTTTGTTGGCCCATCTATCTATCTATCTATCTATCAACAACCACATCACTCTAAACCTTGCAGTTTGCTCACTTCCTCGTCGCCACACCCACACCGTTGGGACCTGGAATTTATTTTATTCCACCTTCATCCTCTCGCGCCACTTCCACGGCCGATTTTCTGAACCGTGCTCCCTTGTGCGCGCCAGACGCATTTATTGTGATTTTATTTCCGCAAGGAGCGAGCGAGGAAAACTATGTGCCGAGCTTCCCGAGGAACGGTCGTTGTGCCTTCCGATTGCCGTCGTAAACATCCGCTTCTAACTCGTCATTCTTTCAAGCACTGCTTTGAATACTTTTCCTCTGTATTAACTCTCGTTCTGTTACAGACATTGAAAATTAAAATAATGCCTCCCGATACTTTGAAGTTGGTGAGGCTCAATTAACTCTTAACTCATTTCATTTCACGGTTTGCTATTGGAGTCAGGGTAAGTGCGGCATTTAAATAGTTGGTCTTTAAATCATTACATTTCAATGGAGCTCGCCTCTGCTTTTCCCTTCAAGATTGTCCATTCTCAATTACATGAGCAGTCTTATATCTTTAAGTCTACAGTATACGATTGATTGTAAATTTTTGTGAAGAGCATTTGTTACGTCAGGCCAGCTAACAAGACTTCCTCTTAGTAATTCCGTACTCTTATCTAATGTTCCGAGTCTCTCTTTCTCAGTTTCTCCTCCCCCTAGCAACCGCAGAGCGCTCGCTCAATTTTTCAACATCCTCCTACGTCTGGCGCTTTCCTCTAAGCGAAAACCCGCTCTCCCTTTGTGTGTCTCCCATCGCCTTCACTGTCGCTGCGCTCTTGTTCTCCTTTTGCCGCGACACCAAAGGCCTTTCTGGAGTCTCTTTGTGTTTTTCGTCGTCGTCGTAGTCGCAGTCGTCGACGGGTGCGCGCGAGAGGACAGTGGCGGGGAGGCAGTGGGGAGCAGAGGCCCCGTGGGAGCATCATCCAGAGAGCGCCGCTGCTGCTGCTGCTGCTGCGGTGCCACTCTACCCCGCCACCCCTTCCACTCCGCACACTCAGCGCCTTCCTCGCTGCTGGTGGCAGCGGTGGTCGTGAGTGGAAGAGACTTTCTGGCGCGCAGCTAACACAGCACGACAGATAATCTGTCGCGGCGACCCTCGCCACGATGGCGCCCTCCAGTGCGGAGGCGGCGAGAATGTAAGCAGCGAAGAGTGATAAAGGTGAAATCATGGCGGTTTCGGGTTATCATCCATTCACGATTATTGAAGATGGGACAAGTTAATGTCATGAAATGAGGAGACAATAGACCATCCATTGTGGGAGTGGGAGCTGTACAGGTCGGAGAGAGCGCGTTAGGTGAAAATAATGAAAGGGCAGTACCTAATTAAAATACAAACGAACCGTGCATTAATAGACACAAAAGGGAAATACGAAGTATTTGCTGAATACGTAGAAGGGGTATGGCAGAAAAAAAACTAAAGATGGTATGAATGGTGAAAGGAGATGGGAGTTGAGTGAGGGAAGACAGGAAGAATGAAGGGACGGAGGAAGAGTGATGAAACGGTAGAGTGTGAAGAACAACAAAGAAGAATCAAGTAGAAACAAATAGTTTTAATAATTATAAATATGTCATGTAATGTATTTTGATGTACACGTGACATTAAATAATAAATTCACGATCATATTACGTGTGTGATTTTATATATTCAATGTATTTGATCGCTTTTTTCTTTGACACGAAAGGAATTCGTATTTGCATAGCTCATGATTAGTTTATATTTTTTCTGTTTCAAGTGGTCCTTAATTCGGATTTTTCTGCTTCAATTGTTCACGATACGTCCTTAATTGGGTTTTCTCCATGACATACAATCCACAATAAGGACCAGACCACAAACATAACAGTATGTAATCTGGCATTTCATCGTGTTCCCCACCTGGACATGTTTATGAAATGGTTACAAGAAATTTTATCAGGAGTTCCATAACTCTGAACGTTAAGTAGAGAAGAAAATTTTGATACTCCATCAAAGATACTAGAAGATTTTTTAAGGTATTTTCTCGCATTTATTTCCGTGTAAATGTTTTTCAAACGATTTAAGCAATTTTTAAATAAATATGGTTTATCCGTCGCAATCGGACATATGGAATGAGATTTGAAAATCGTGCAGCGAATCCATTAAAATAATATTAGACAAATTCGCGGCATAATCCTTCTGATAAAAAGAGCAATAGGAACCATCAATGAATAACGATCATTGCTGTTCAGTTGTCAACACCACAGATGATGACAGTAAGTGACATCGTGTCTGCGAAAGAATAGAAAGAAGACGAAAAGCTACAATATATCCCTCCCTCGGTCGTCGCGCCACGCGCCGCAATGGTGACAAGTGCTCAGCGATGCGCGTTCGCAGGCAGGATTCCCCGTGGGACGACAGATGCGATACAAAGAGAGCTACGGGATGGCATCGTGCGGAGACTTAGGGAAACTCTTTCGTGCTACTCAAATCGTAGTAGATAGCGTGCAATATTAAAAAAACAGAACAACTAATTTTAATTAAAAATACTGTTTTTTAAACCTAACTAACTTACGGATTTATCATTTCAAACAAACAAAAAGTCACTAAATCCACTCTAAGACATGTTCCCCAAAATGTGAAAATGTTAGATGTTGAGACGGTTTCATTATTATTTATTTATTTTATGCCTTTTGGAGATGTTCAGGCCACGAGGCCTGCTCTTCCACCTAACTGTTGGACTTGGGTAAGGGAATTGGGAAGGAAACATGTTGGGTTGACAGGGAACTTATGGTACCGAACCGACATTTGTCTGAAGTAGGTGAGGGAAACCCCAGCTGAAAACCTCATCTAGTTCGGCCGAGCAGGATTTGAATCCTCGCTTTACCGGTCAGCGGAATCGTGGAAGCGAAGACGCTACTACTAGGCCACCGCTGTCGGTATCGCTATCATCGCTAGTGATATAAAATATCCCGATGACAAACAATATTATAAGAACTTTTTCAATAAAAGATTAAATAAATAATTAAAGACTTACGATCTTTAACGGATGAACAGTATGTATTTGTGATTAAAAACTCAGAACGTTTTGACTTTATCTTGAAGTCGTCGTCGGGTGGTACAATTGATATCAAATTATAACCACTAACATAACGGAGAAAATGATATATATGTTGGAAACCGCAACAGAGAGAAGAAGTAACAACAGATCCCAGGTTCGCGAAGAAACGCATAAAACATTCAAAACAAAATAAACATCTCGTTGACGAATGTAACGTTTTCATCTTGAACCATACTGATCGACCGAGAGAGCAATGAGGAGCGTCCCAGAGGCTGAGCGAGGAACAATGACGTCTTCCTGAGGTCGATGTGCAACTGTCTGCTGGGCTTAATAACAAGTGACAACCGAAAAGCGCCTGTTGCTCTCGAGGGAGCGGTGGCGGCAGGCGACGCGACGTGTCGTGCAATGGCACAACGGAGGAGGAGGAGGCGGTATCTCAAAGGCGCGCTGAGGCTGAGGGTTGGGAAATGAGAAGAGGGAAAACAACAGGGGTCGCGCTCTTGGTTAATAAACACGTCATTGGGATGAGGGACGGAGGTGAAGGTGGTAGCGAACCGAGACATTGTCCCGGCGCTGAAGTTCTGGAGAATGCTGCATCGGAGAACGACAATGTATGAACATCAGTACGGTAAGCAGGAAAAGAGGCATGGAAATACAAGAAAATTGAATGTATACTAAAAGTATGAATGTGACTTAATAGTAATATCTAGATGACTACCCTCAAAAAGAAAAAAAAAATGTTTGATTTTTGCTCAGTTTCATTCGAATAAGTCAAAACGATTAAAAAATTGACATTCTTCTCAAATCGAGTAAATGAGATGTAAGTATTCTAAAAAACAGTAATAACCTGTTTAGTAGGAAGAAACAAGTGACTCAAATACAACATTTCTGAAAAACATGTTACGTACATGTATAAAATAATCGAAACTCGATGAACTATTTCTTCTTCTTTTTCATGTTAAAAACACCATCAATTTTGTAAGTTTATGACGTAAAACCATTGTTTTCCATCTTAGCAATGCAGTATTATAACATCACATTAAATGAAAGTTAAACCACAAGGTTTAGGCCAAAAGAAGACCGAATTGGAAACTTTGAACGGTCGTAACTCGAAAAAAAGTACGCTTAACTGGTTGTTACGGGAAGTCACAGATACAGTCTACGAGAAGGTACAATATACACTATGTATGTTAAGTATATTACGTATTGTCCGTATTGTATTCAACCTTGCAATTAATATTACAGGCAGTGTAGTCCATAAGATCAAAATAAATTACAATGAAATCACATTAAGAAAGAATGACTTACTTCGCAATATTTTCTTCAACATTATGATATAACAAAACTATGAGGAAAAATTTAGGATACTATTGAATTACTTGTTTATTTAACTCATGGATTTATATTTCCGAGTTGATCATTAAGAATACTCATCTTAATTAATAGAAATTCTGAAAAGATTTTTCTAAGAAATCTATTTTAAAAACTTTTTAGTGTTTTGCAATGAGGATACTGGGAGAAAGTTACAGCGTCACGATATGAAATTAATATTATTCCAATAATATATTTTTTGTCTATCAAGAAATGCATTAAACTTTCTTAGTAGTACAAATATAATTTCATTTTCTATAGCAATCAAATGTATTTAATCCTGCATAACGTTCCATTTCTGGGGTATTGATACATTACAATAACTCAACAGATGACCGAAGAATATGTATGAAACAATTGTGGGTGAAATCAATAAGCAATATAGATCTATTCTTAACGTTTTTCATTTAAGTTTGTTGCATTTTTTTAAATGAAACCCACGCATATATAATCTCATCCGAAACAAATAAAAGATCACATATTCATTACAATCACAATGACCTAATACTCCACCCTCCGATCGACAAGTGGCGGAAATATATATTCGTATCTCCAGGGATAGTGGCGACTGGGGGTGGCACACTGGGAAAATTCCTCGCATTGGGGAGCACGCGAGAACATGAAGAACCAACGGGTGAAAAAAAACTCGCTAATCCTCACCGGTTCCCCTCGTTCTCCACCCTTCTCCGACACTCTCCGGTAAGAACCTGCCTGCGCAATTATTATATTCCATATTTTAAATTTGAAAAGACGTATGCATATCGTTTCGAGTTTGTTTGCATACACGCGAGGCGATGTTTGCGCACCCTTTCTTGCCTAGACAATAGAACCGTCCCGTGCCCTTGCAGACCCTCTACCCCCTTCGCGCCTGTCGCCAGATAATAAAACACGGACAGAGCCCGGTTATGAAATGGTAATGCGGAGGCTCCGCCGACATCGCCGGATCGACGAGAGCCCGCCTCGCCCATGCCCTGCGATTTCCCGTGCGTTGTTCCCAGTCGCATCTCTCTTGTCGTCCCGAGGCGTTCGCTTGTCTCGTTCTGTCGAGGCGTTTTTTCGGGGTGTGGGTCCTCCTCGTTCGGGGGATTTGGATGTTGTAGAGCGTGGATAACCGGACGTGACGTCGATTGCGAGATGACGACGTCGAGTTCCGGACAAGACCGCAGACACGGCGTAAGCTCCCCGTCGAGAAAGAGGAGGGAACAGCAGGCTTACGGTGTCTCGGGTGATTTACAGCGCAAGGTTCTCTTCTTCGCGAAGTTCGGGGTGAGAGGACGACAAAACGGTTAACGAATGTGTTAGAAAACGTTGCGAGTTAAGGTGACATTTTCCTATTACTATATTCGAGGAAGAAAATTTTTTATTTTATTTTCTTAAAATAATGAAGAACATTTACAATCCATACTAGAACAATAGCACGTCAGTATATCAGTTCTCACAGGATCAGCAAGACTTAATGTTAACTTCATTTTGCACTACAACTTTCCTGTTCTTTCAGGACTAATATCAAACATTTCAAATTGAGAAATATCAGAAGTATAATCATCAATTTCAATTTAATCATTTTAATATTACTTTACCTAGATTTCAAATACATCGCGCCAACAGGATTTGCTTCCAAATGGTGTGAGATACGATAAATGAAATATTTTTAATGTCTCTTAAAAATATCAAAGAATACATTTTGAGACAGATTGGGTTTCTTTTTAAGTTGATTATAAAGATTTTTGTCATGTTGGATACTCGTAAATGGAAAAGAATCAGAAACCGTAACTTGGAGTGAAAAAAAAGTGACACTAGGTGTTCCAGGTATTAGAAATATCATATCCTTTCGCAAACATTAACAACTTCAAAGAATAGCAACGAGAGGTAAGGGTGAAGAGTCAACAACACACCCCCTGGTCGTGCACTGGCCACATAAATCACAGCACCCTCTTCCCTTCCAGAAGCAAACAAAAGTCCATTAGGTCGGGCAGTCGCCGGAGTCGGACAAATGGGCTCTTGTACTGGTTAAGTAGGCCGAATAAGGGTTAAATTTATATCCCGGGCCTGGTCAATGGCGTCGTCGGTCGAAGACGCAGCAGTCGTCTCGCTAGCCGCCGCCTACACCGCCGCTCGCATCTCCCAGAACAACGGAATCGCTGTACGCAGCTCCTTCAATGAAAGAATCGCCTCTTCAAGATGCGCCTTCATTCTTCTTCCCCTTTCCCCTCACTCTCTCAAAGCGCAGAGTCGTCTCGGACCCAGTTTTTTCTTCTTCTTCTTTTTTTCCACTCCTCATCACATTCTTCTCTCTCTTCCTTTTTCTTTGTTGTTCGACTCGGAGCGTCTCCATTCGTCCCCTGAGACTTCTCGCGAGCCAATACAAGCGCTCGTATTGGTGAAGGAAGAGTTGCCATTCTCTGGGGAGCGGCCAATAGGACGAGAGAAAGGTTTTGTGTTTTCCCGGGGGGATGTGGCGGGGATTGCGGCGGGGAGGTCTCGCCAAACCCATTGCGTCGCTTTCAGCCGGCACGGCGTTCGCTCCGTTTCCATTTCTTCGACGACGTTGTGTTCGCGACGAGAAATTTCCGTTGAATTGGTAAACGGATGTGAAACCAGTCTCTAGAAGAAACGATGCTTGACGTGCAGTCTCTATGTACTTTTGTTTCATATCTTTTATTTTCTTTCTTACTCGCTCTCGTTCATCGTTTTGGGTCTTCCAGCACAAGGGTGCGCTTTTTCTCGTGGAATAAGGACTCGTCAAGGAAAACTCCGTGCTCCGTTTGTTTCTTTCAGAGCGGTTAACATTTTCAAGTAGAGGCGCGTTGTCTAGAGCGACAGCTACGTAATCTGCCTCATGTTACATTGAGAAATACATAATGCTCCGTAAGAACGAGCTTCCTTGACGAGGACCACACAAGCGGAAGGGGTCACATCGATGACGTAGAAGGAAAGCTATTTACGTCGTATAATCAAATTAATAGTGTAAAAGATTGAAATATCATGATGGTATAAAAATTTGCATCACGCTAAAATTGTAAAAGAGAGATATCTCGTTCAGTGAAATAAATTATTAAATGGCCAAAACTGATATACTTCACTTTTTGTGTGTTTTCCACTTTATAATAAGTCATGTGAACGTTTTTTCAATTCTCATTATCAGACATTCCCCCAAGTTATTGATATATTTTACTAGACATATCAGGAAAATGCTTTACGATAGGGATGATTGTCTGGGTGACAACTGAAATCGAGTCATCTATCCACATTTCGCATATTTGGAGAGATAATAACGTAAGAGTAATTTTTTTCTCAAAATTTTATTAATAGAACAATATATCTAAATCTCAACCCTATCAGTGGAAACAAAGACAAAAATGTATCTCATTCCTTTACCTTTGATGACGGTGATTACTTTGCAGTATTGCCACTCATGATCTACTTCTCTGGTGCACCAACGTAATTTAGTGAACAGAGTATATGTGGACCTTAATTAATATAATGATACAAAAGTGTCATTTTAATTATTGAATTTATTACCGTATCGACCACACTAAAATGACTTTAAAAGCTTCAAAAATGTTTGTATGCGTGTTCAAAACAATTCAGAATTTACACTTGTGTTAATGTTTCTCCGAAGGTACGATATCAAGGCAATCGCTCCAGCAATATAGATGGATTTCGTATCGAAGTCAACTGAATCAACGTTGAATCCTTATTCCGCGTGCGCAGTCGAGAAGAGGCAAGACACGGACTCATTCGAGCGAACAGAAATATCCGCGAAACGAGGCAAAAAGAATGATACGTCTATATTTTTAAACAGAGCGTAGGCGGTGGGGGAGTCCTCGTAACGTGTCACTTTTATAGCAGCGACGACCGGAAACGGCATTATCCCTGCCATCGAAGTGGGAGAGAGAGAGAGAGATGCAGCAACATTGCCAGAGAAAGTATACTCCACTCAAAAGACTCTCACTCTAGCTAGAGAATTATGGAACTGCATCGACAAGAATGATAGGAGAGTCCTTATATACCTGATCAAAAATGGGCAGTGAAACCTGGTAATAAGCGTTTAATAATACAGCTCAATTATTCACAAGCTAACAATAAAATAACTACTTTTTATTTTATATCTAGAAAAACCTTCGATTTTCATAACTCCTAGTGGCAAATCTACGGGGGGGGGGGGCTTAAGGGGGTTATAGCCCCCCACCCTGTTGGACCTGAACTCTCAACATGTAAAGGCATACTTTGCCACTTTAAACAATAAATTAGGTTACTTTTTAATATTGTTAACTGTAAACAATAAATTAGGTTACTTTTTAATATTGTTAACTGTAGATTATCAATTTGATAAGTTGTATTTTATTTAAAAATAATATTCATAAGATTTGAGTTGTAAAATCAGGATTTTCAAACAGAAATGCTCCCCAAATCCCTCCCCGGTTAGCGTCCCCCTTGACTACGGTCTAGATTCGCCACTGCAAGAGATCAACACGCAATTTAAAAGTTTAACATATTTACTTTAGTTGGAATAAACAATTTGTCTGAAAACCAACTTTAAAAAACCACTTCTGATGAAGTTACGAAATTTAGAACTTGTTAAAAATAACATATACAAGAGGGAGAAAAATCAAATATTTCAATTTTGAAGACGAGTAATTGCAGCATGCCATGTTCCTAGAGAGCGTGTAGCGAGAATTAGACACTTCTGTAGCAATCCATGAGCCTGGAGTTCCTCGTTGAGGGTTCTGACGGCAGGAATTTCGACCCGTTTCTAATTTCGCAACAGAAACAGAAAATCAACAACAGGTGCCAAGGCGTGGGAAGTGGCATACTGAGAACCACGAAATCATCCTTTTTCCTCTAAAAAGTCGAGCTAGCTGGCTTCTTTTCTGACGAAAAATTAAAAAATAATAAAAATAAGAAAGGTTACACGGTATATGCCATTTCCGCTCCACTAACAAATAGGTTTCGGTGAAATATGTTTTCGCGACGTAACGCACTACCTCTCACCTACGCAGAGAGAGCCTGTCATCTGCAAAGTGTTTCGAATATTGGCTACAGAAAACTAATGTCTGGGCTGTGGTGGACTAGACGCCAAATCATCGCATGGTTTCACAGATTCACTACGTTTTTTAACGCAACAGAATTCTAAGAAGTAGAAAGAAATACTAGATGTGGTGGAAGAAAGTTAATTTTTGCTTCTGTAACAGTTATAAAAGACAGAAACTGACTCATATTTCAAATAAAATACTTGAAATGAGGCTAGTGTATGCAACCACATCTTTATAGAAACTATGTTTCGCTGAATATTTTTCACTCACCATGTTCGCTGTATGACAACCCTCAGTACACTCGTGTTATTCTCCTCATCGCAGTGCATTGTGCTTTAGTTTATTTACTTGTTGACTTCTGGAGATTACAAAATATACATTGAAACAGCTATTTTAAACTGCCCAAGAATTTGTTGTCCGATCTGTTGTGTATGATGAAGTTTTTCATTGCAGTTCTTTACTTTTCCGAATTCACTACGAACTCATTTTCGTCACCATCTCGCCTCGGCATTGTTAAATAATGATGTCGAAAAATAGGACTAACGATCTCAATGGAAATAAAAACAAATATGGAAACAACGATAAGCGTCATTACTTTATAAATCTTCCATTAATTCCTTAATAGAAAAGGCAAACAGGGTTTCAAATATTGGTCAATCAAATTGACGTCAACCTGATGGGAACCTCAAGTTTTGAAAGGACATTGCTTCTGTATTGGTGACATTTTATAAAACATATTTTTATAATTTTTTTTTTGACATTCGAATTTTTAAAGGGGAGGTTTAGGATGAAATGTGTTCCATCAAATTTTCGCTAAATCTCGCAAATTGATTAGAACATCATCATAGTTTTTGGATATAAACGTTCTATTTTTGTCTACAATAAATTACACTGAGAGGTAGATGCATCACGCCAAAATCTCCCGTGCAAAGCAATTTTGGCCAGTAAGTTAATATTTTGCAAAATATTGTAACTTTTAGGATCTCTGTGCCCTGTAGCAGCCCCAATATGTTTTCGGTTATTGGAATCGAATATACCTCGAGAGTGTCAAGATACCACCACTCTCATTACAGTGACAGCTGTCAGACCCAGACATTCACACCTATGGCAGTCCAGCCGCAGGCCAACCTTCCATCCGAGCGTCCTCCCACTTGTACGTCACGTTGCTGCCGCCGCCGCCACCACCGCCGCCGCCGCCGCCGCCACCGCCGCCGCGTTGCGCAGGCAGTAGATTTACGAGGACACGCACCTGCTCTCGCGCACACGGCTTCGCGTGCGTAAATCACAGCGCGGGTGGAGGCACGCGTTCGCGCGAGGTGCGCATTCGCTTTGGAAGCAGCGCAGCGGGGGAGGAAGGCGATCGCAGAGTGATTGGATCGCATGGGATGTGGAATATCGTTAGATTAAAGGTAGTTTCGGAAATATATCGATAGTTGACATGTCGGTGTAAAGGAGGGCAAGAAACAGTGGAACTTGTATTATGGGATTGTGTCAAGTATGGAAAGGGATTTTATACTACTGGATACGCTAGACCCGAGGAACATGGACCAGCTAATATCGAGACGAAAATTTGAACTTTTCGAAAAATACTGCGTAAAAATAGCAGAAAGGAGAAAACGATATATCAGGAGATAACGCCTCGCCCCACCCGCCGCTTATAAACCGGTACAGTGTAGAAATATTTGAGGTGGTGACATTGATTGAACATTTGGAGTGGAACATAGATTTGTACAAACCCCTGGAATTACTTTGTTGGGAACAACGGGTAAATCAGAGAAAATAAAATCTTGTAATCTTGTAAATCTTGTAATCTATCGATAGTTTCCGACTATTAACAAACTATTATCACATTTTCAAATTATTATCAAAATTATCGATCATATTGATTATGCAGAGTAAACCGAGAGCAAACATAGCCATATCAGGACCCATTATGTTCAATTACAGTTAAATTGATAGCTCCTTTTAATATGATTTGTTTGGTGGATATTTTCATTTTCGATGTGATAATGTAGTGAACTCAATAAATACCTAATTTTGTAATTCTATTGAAGTCTATTGAAAATCTATCAAGGTTCGAAAAACTAAAAGTGATTAGTTTTGATTTTGGATTCTAAACAAAAGATATACGTAGATATGTAATTTTACTAAAAGCACAACAAAAAAAAAACAGGTAGAAACAATACAGAGGAAAGAGATACAAAAAATTCACAAAAGAATATATCTGGAAGGTAGGTGTTGTTCTCGCATTTTGGATAACGAGAATTGGCATATCGACTTTCTTACTTTTTACTTTTAACGGCGTTTAACAATTAATGGGAATAAGATGTTATTAAATCTATTTGTGCCTGTAATGGAATTAATCTTCCCGATTCAAAACCCGTAGGGACGCGGGAGGAAAAAATGTGACTATCGGAAACTATCGAAAATTAGCTATTAACTATCGATGATGGTCGATAATCAAATCATTGATAGTTCTATCGATAGTTTTCCATCCCGAATTAAAGCGTATGGAGTGTCTCAGCATTCAATGGACCGAGAAAACACCATGGATGAGTACCTCAGGATCGAATGTGAGATCTCAATTCAAAGGTAGGAAAGAATTTCTCAATACTTCTGGGGATGACATCCCAACCTTATAGTTGTGTACTACTCGGATTGCGTTTTCACACCCAACTGTTTGAAGAAATTCTTGGATCTCACATCCAAAACATTTCTCAGTGTGGTAATTTGATCGATTGAACTCTCCCTTCATCTGGCTGGTTCGAAAACTTATCATCCTTTAATAATTTATTCACGATATCAATATATTAGTGTCCATTTTGTTTGATTCTTGATTCTAATAAATTATAAATAAATGAAAAATCATGAAGGATTAAAGGATAGGAAATCAATGTTAATACTTTCCTTTTTGGATCAGGGTCTTTTTAAAAGACATAAAGCCATTATGTACCACATTAGATGTACATGTATGTTGATTGGATTCATATCTTCCTCACCTCTTTTTGTTTATATTGCCTTCGTCTGTACTTTACAATTATTAAATAAAATTCTATGAAACGAAAGACATACAAATCATCAAAGGAAGATACTACTGTTTAGGACAAGTATTACTATTTTTACAGCAATACAAATTAAATATCTATTTCAATTTTAAAACCCTTTACAAACCGGCACCCAACCATCCCCGGGTGTCAAGTTGCGTCCCATTTGTCTATATCTAATCATGTATTGGTTATTTCCCTCATCCTTCCGTTCGATATTATGTATTATAACTCGCAGCTAACTTTTTATCTTATCTAGGAACTTTTGCTGAAATTTTTGAATCCGCCTCTGCCTTAGAGTCCTTGATCGGAATTGATGGGATGGTCCCTTGCTTGCTTCCGGAAAGTAAATTAGTTTATTGTCCTCCACGTGGTTATACGCAGTTTGTACTGTTTTTTGACAATAAATTTATTATTATTATTATTATTAGTCATTGAATTCATTCTTTTTTCTGCTATACTCTGTTCATTTCCACTTTTCCGAAATATCTTCAGTATTAACGCTCTGGCAGAAAGTACTAGCATTGATTTTCTATACACATAGAAGTCTCACAGGATAAGATTTCTTGTGCCGATTTTGTGTGACCTGTGACAACGTAGTTAATGCACACCCCGCGTAGGATCGCTCTCGTCGCATCTCTTCTCTCTCTCCTCCTCAGTACATACATCCGAAAAACCTAGGTTATCTCCACGCGACAAGCAGTGTTGCCTTCTACTCGCCTGCCCCCCCCGTACCCACACTGTACCATGGAAAGCGCCGAGAGTCAGAGCGAGGGTATTTCCTTTCTCGATACATTTCCCGAATTCAGACCCAGTCGTGGTGGACGGAGTTCAGTTTGTAGATCTGTGCAGTTTAGAATAAAGAGTCCCACTGAACGGCGATTTTATTGACACTTATTTAAGCCTCTTCAAATTGTCGTTATTTTCTATAAATAACTGAAGATTGAAGATTGTTAAGGACTACTTAAAATACTTGACCATTCTCAATCAAATTATAAAATACGATAAAACAAAAAAATCGTTTATTTGTGAAATGGCAAGTATATCATTGTGGACTTTTCTTTTAATTTGGTCGAGCCTATGCCATTTCTCTCTATAGTGAAATAAGCTAATTCTTTTACTTGAGTCTTCGTGAACGTATATTACTTTTTAGTTTCCGAGGGTTGAATTAGAGAAAAAGTAATATTCGTATCAGTTGGGTTGTACAGAAAAATCATATTCTCTCTTACCACCCCAAAAGAGAGAAAATTCTAATAACTATAGTTTCATGCCACGGATTCCCTCGCAAATGGTTTAGTACGTACATGAATTGAGATATTTATCACATAATAATTGATTGCGTGTGATAAACTTATGTATACGCGCAATTGATGTGCCATGAGAAACAAATGAGAACATTAACCTAGACAAGACTACGGAAATTTGAAGTTCCTCATTTCAATAATTATTATTTATGTTAAAAAGTAGTATTTTTATAACATTTCCCCTTAAAGAGATCATAAATTTCAAGTTGTGGACACACAGCCTGATTAGTTACAGCTTTTAAATGGAAAAGACGGACATTAAAGCGATTTCATCACTAATTGTATTTATTGACTTCACCGCAGAAGATGGTATCTTCTTATTGATTATAAACATTAACCCCACGATCTTTCACTGATAAATTAAGAGGTATTGACCGTCGTCGAATTAATGAAGGACTCAATTTAATCTGTCTAGTAGACATGTACGTTTATAATGTGCCTTTCTCGAAAATAGTGGAAGATCTCTAAAACCTCTTATATTAGGTTTCTGAGAATACTGCATGAATGGGAATATGAAAAACAGTTTTTCTATTTTTGGCGAAGACAATATTGACCCACATTTTTTGAAGCATTTTGCAAACAAACCCTTAATCGGAACGTTTATGAAATTTTATGTTGGAATTGTGTAAATGTAGTGGTTACGTTGCACAAGCAAATATTTAAATAATTATATTATCGCGTACATTATGAAGTTTCTGAATGAAAAAGGAAAACCTTTAATGGTTTTAAACAAAGTGATATGCATGATGTGATTAGCGATCTCGTTTAAATAAACATTTTAGTTTGTTTGTTTGTTTTGAGAACATAATTTCACTCTTCTTCCTATTACCCTATGACGCCGAAATTCAATAATTTAATAAGTTAAAAGACCTTAATAATTCCTTAACCGAATGGGAATCAATTTGTTTATATTTTCATTTACACAAGAATGGTATGCATTTGAGAGAACGTTATTATGCGTTAGACAACCCGTAAATTCTTCATATAAATTCACCAAACACCAGGGGTTGTAAAATATAGTCTTGGGCATGGTACGTTCCAGAAAACATTTCAACCTCAGAAAAAATTGAATTCTAAAGCGAATTGTAAATTTAGATTAATTAATTGTTAATTAATGTGCGGTTCGGTACAGTAACGTTTTACATTCGAGATTATTTTAACATTTTAGAGCGATAGGGGAAAGTGATAGATGCAAAACTTTAATTGTGATTAAAGATGCAAAATGTTTGTTCAACTTTTTAAGGCACAGAAACACTTAATTTTTCAAAGACAAGAACAACATTACTGGTGAAAGATGGCGCTGAAGCTGTGGTTTTTGAAAAATTAAGTACAAGTGCTGTATACAACTGAGACTGTGAAAACACTGCTAATATTTTCTCTTTATACACAATGTGGAGTTACGATGGTACGCGTTCGTGTGGTAGATTTTATTCTTCCGTCTGCATTGTTAAGTTCATGTCCTATACAGTGGTTGTTCATTCTTCCGCCACGGGCTGATGACATTCATCAATGTACTACCAAAGTTAATAGATAATACTGATCAATTGTGAGGGAGTGCTCTCAAATTAATATAATTTATGTGGAAGAATTTTATTTATCTCTACTCATCATGGCAGCAGTCTGCTTATGAGAACCCTCGTTTGATAACAAATGCAGCAGCATAACATCGCAAAGCGTTCCGCTAAAACACAACCGCCATTCATAGCTCTTGGACCTCCGAAGACGACTCTCTTTCCACGAGCGTATCATCTGTCATTCACATCGACACCCACTCACACAACCATATTGCACCACCATCGCCGCCACTACACTTTGTCAAACTGGGTATGGCACGTTGTGCGTGGCTAAATCGTTTCTACAAATAAACTACAGTACTAATTACTGATTAAAAGTCGTTCAAATGCGTCAATATCTTTGAAAATTATAAACGCTTTTCCACGAACTCATTCTCTTGGGGATTTTAGGGGGGTCATAACCCCCTTGACCCTCCCCCCTTGTAAACGCGCTTGCCAAACACTTGAAACGACTATCATACGGTCGCACAAACTGATATGAAAATTCATTGCCAAACCGAGACTACAATACTCGCCCATTAGACGACAGAGTAAGAGATATCTTTATATCTGTCAGCAACAGGAACTCTTGTTATTCGGGTTACTCGTTTATCGGGTTACTCGGGGGCGGAGATATGGACAGCGCGGAGATGTGACCGCAAAAGTGTTGACAGCAACAATGTGGTGAGAAGAAAAACACGCGATCTCCGTTTGGGGATCACGGCAGTTAATGGGTTAACAGAACGAAGACAGTCTTCCTCGTTTAGAATTCTGCACTTGCAACAAATCTATGATAGCAATTAAAAACATCTATCATGAGTAGAATTCTGTTTTGTTGTACAATGCAAAATATGTGGTCCACATATCTCGTGTATACTTCGGTATCTTGCGAAAAATCTGATTTTAGCAGTTTTCTTTTTCTATATCTCTTAAAACCAATTCTGATAAATCTATTTCAATAATTAGATGTAAGAAAATAATTTATGACTCTTACAAAATAAATATTAAAATTATCAGTTCATACAAAATAACTGTACACAGATAAGATTTAGTTTAGAATACGGAAAAAGCTCGTTTGTTTTCACGGGATAAAAATTGGAATGTGTTTTATTTAGCTAAGTAAAATTCGGAGATACTCGTATTTCCATTAATTTCATGGCTGTTTCATTACATTAGGCCAATTCATGATAGCGTAAACTCGAGTCGACGTAATTTCAGCGCCGAAAACCGGCACAATTTCGTACGCAGGAAAGCTTTTCTGAACAGGCAGCGGGCACTTGAAAGTCCGTAGGTCCTCGTTGACAGATGCGAGATGCTTTCTAGACGAGTCGGCAACATTGCCACCGTCTATTTATCCCTAAATCGGCGCCTCTGTCAAAACCTGTGACAGGTTCACTGAACAAACACATGGAACAGTAATAGAATATCACTTAAACCCTGAGCTTCACTCGAAATCTGCTAGGTGGCAGTACATTCGGACATTTTTTTTTCGTTTTCAACTCTCAACATGGATCTTAACATGTGATCTCTACTAAGATACAAACTCAATGGTTTGAAAAAAAGTCTCACACATTTCTGGTTTGAAAAAAAAGTCACTATTCATCAAATCAGCAACTGAGCAACATCGACAGTGAACAAAAGCATCCGAGGCGGTGACTGTGTCACGACTTTTGCAGAATCTGCGTAAAATAGCAGCGGATATATTTTGGACGCCTCCACATCGCTGCTGCCCTAGTTGTGTCGCCTGGACGGAAATACGCGACGGCAACAGGCAGCGTGGGTGGCGGCAGCGGACTACACACGCACGCGTCAATAGACGCGTCGGGTACGCAGACGGTGCTGCCTCCCCACGGAAATACAACGAAACATCTTCCTAAATATAAGCTCATGATTTGTTTACGGTCTGACAATTTCATAAAGCTTAATTCAATAATACAGGTAGGGTAGGATGCAAAAGGTTTTCTTACGAATACTATCACTTTGATAGTACTATTTCAATTCCTAATTGGTTTATACTTTCAACGACGAGGTGATTTTCCACAGAATATTTAGAAAAAAAATCTCCAAACAATTTTGGATGATTTTTAGGATAATGTTTAAGGTTGTCTGAACGGACACTTTTGACTTTATATCAAGACGGAAGATCAAAAGATTTATAATGATAAAAGACCCTAGTTTCTTAAATAACTAATGAATATAAAGCATTTATTAGTAATAAAAAGATACTTGTAGAACATACAAATTTCTGAATCCCAAACAATTTTTCTACACTTTTCTTTACACGGGTATAATATCGAGGAGACTTGGGTAAAGAAGTAATGAAATCCTTTCCTCACAATCACAATTTTTAAAGTATCACACTCAAAATGGACAATGAAACCATTGAAAGGTCATGTGAAGGTCTGCTCGAAAATATAATACGAAAACAAATAATTGACACAATTAAGTAAGACGTAATTTTGTTGATTATTAACCATCAGGATAACTGCATATGAATCTTAAAATTGAAATATACTCACCAGGTAATATTATTAGAGGTAACTATGTCTTCTGTGCGTCGGTACCGGCATAAAACTCTCGTTCAGACATTTTTAGATATCGTGTCATTAGACAAATGAACAATCTGTGGACTATGCTCTTTGTGCTAACTGAGTGACATCTCTCTATTGTTATGCTCCTGCGATCAATTTCTTCAAACTTCATAGGTCCATTCAAAATTTACGCCTTTGAGTTAAAAAACAAGTACATGAATTGGTTGGACATAGTATGACTGGCTCTATTCATTGCAAACTCATTTATTGATTATACTGGAATCCAAGAGGCTGCACTTCCCCGCCAGAACAATTTACAATAACCTGACATTACGTAATACTCACGCCACCGATTCAGATGAACAATCGATACTCGGTTAACCTGTGACGTCACGCTATCGATCGATCCAAGGATGGACTAACCATTTGCGCGAGCAGCGCTTGTTCCCAAAAGCGAGTCAGGACATGCGGACAACTCACTCTCTGCAAAACTCGTTCGAGGAGTCAACATCAAATATGTTTTAGTGCTCTCATCACTTGGCAAAAGCAAGCGGACGACTTCCCCTTCAGTTTGTACGTACCAGAAGACAGCTTGGGGAATTATTCTCAACCTGAAGATTATCTCGTGAGGGTATTTACACGCCGTTGAATCGCCACGTGATAAGCGGTCAGTGATTCAACATTAACTGCACATCAACTCAAAACCATCACCTCGACATCGGTCCAACGCCATCCGAGTTGAAACTTTGAAGGAACAGATCGTCTTACCTCATCCCAGTGTCTCACCTGAATTTCAGCTTTGTATTATTCTATTATTTTCAACTTTCATGTTTCATGTCCTTAAATTGTTTATTGGCAGTCAACCACACCTCATCTATCTTCCTCATTTTCTGTAACTTGTCTGTACAACTCTTAAAAAGGAAATACATGTACTAATTACTCGTATACATTTGAGTTTAAAAACATGTCAAAAACTTCCAAACGAGACATAAAGATTAACATGTGTACTATGAAACAACGTCACTCTCTAAATAAAGCTTTTATATTACAGTAAGAAGTTTCTGAATGTCTTACGAGTGCATGTTAGGATATTAAATTGGTCGTTCAATAAAACGTTTTAAAGCAACACCTTGCTAAATTAAATTGCAATTTGCTACATTTTAATTTCTAGTTAAACTCGAGGAATGAAAATAGTTTTATTTTAATTAATCTAATTGATTTTAATTTTAAAGATGTAGAAATGTTTAGAGGATAATTAGATTCTTTGCCGTTACAATTTTACAAATACTTTGTAGCTCCTGCACAATTTTTATAGTATTTATGTAAGATGTTCCACATGCAGCAATATCTTAGTTCATAACACTTTGGAGAAATGTACAGTATATTAATTGACAGTGTCATTATTTTTGTTCAATTGAAGAAAATTAACAGTTAATTCCTAAAAAAGATTGAATTTGTTAAGACCACGTAGCCATCAAAGATTATTTTCACAAACCTATCTCATTATACCATTTAATACGGCATCCATTTATACCAGTAGGGGAGCTACCAATATAACTTCCAATGTCATGAATACAGATTTGTATAATGTTTGAAAGAATATATTTATCAATAGAATGAACATTCACTGTCCGAACCACGGAAAAATAAAGTATTCTTGAAGATAGTTATTGTTTCGATTTTGACGAAATATAATATAAAAGTTGTATGAAGTCATGGAGATCTGTAGTTCTTTCTGATACCCTTCATATACGCCACGAAATCATCGACGTACTTTCTCGTGCCATCAAAAGTGGGGTATAAATCGCAGCTCACACCATTGCGTTGGCGGGAGCGCCGTTCTACACTCGAGATAAGGCAGACTCTCAACCTCACTCCTCCCCCCTACTCCTCCTTAAAATCCTGGAGATGTTATCGGCGCCTCCAGTAACAAAGGGCTTCTGTATGACTGCGTGGCATAATACGGGGTGGAGGGGCGCACTCGGCTGGGTGCGTGGCGTGGCGGGGCGGGACCCTAGGAGAGGAGGGGAGACACACGGCGGCGTGGGAAGAAGGCGGGCAGTGTGTGTTGCCGTGGATGGCCCGCTCCGTCAAGCGGAGTTTTTTTTTGCCTCGCATAAACATACAGGCGATAAGGGCGCGGCAAAGAAATAAACGGTCGGAGCGGGATATTGTTACGAGCTCGTTAGGAGAACGGAACTGATCAGATGGAAAGAGTGAGACACTTGAAGGAGAGGTGTATCTTATTCAATATAGTTTACTTTATTCTGGACACATTTATTTTTATAAATCCTCACTTTCACACACTGGATTAGAGACAGGCCTCCAGAGCGAGGGTATATCAGCATTTCGAGCTCATTATCAGCTGAAGTTTCTTTCTAGTACACAATGAGACAATTATTTTGGAACGCGTGGAAGCGACGTTACATATTTTATCCTTGCTCTCTACGTATCCCATTGTCTGTATTAGTCGAATCAGCTGTTTAGTTTTTTTAAACCCTGTTTTTCTCAAATTTATTGAAAAATGAACTACTAGAGGTGAAGCTGATCGAACAAATCACATAAAGAATGAAAAAAAAAAAAAAAAATTTGAACTTTATTGCGTTGCTATCTTCTGTAAAAAAAATTACTAGGGAAACTTTCGACTACATGCGTAAATGATAAAACGCAAGGTATTTATATCAAATAAAAATCAGACTCACAAGAACCCAACACTAGACCAAAATTGGCCCCTCCGTGGCTCAGGTGGTAGCGTTCTAGATCATCACCGAGTCATCCTGGTTCAGTTCTCGGTGGGGTCAGGAAAAATTTGTAGCTTTTCACATTTAATGTCCCAGTTCATATAATTTTGACTACTGTAAAACAGCCTTCTTCCTCTCTCTACCTCCTCCTGGTATCAAAAACTCTATTTCTAACAACTCCTACTAACTTCTCCATGTGGGTCAAGTTGTTGGTAAAGCGGCCACTTATTAACAATAACCTACGACCCAACTCCTATCTCCTCTCGCTTTATGTAGATAAGCTTCAATAGCACGCTACATTTCCTGTACACAAATACTACAATAATAATAACATTAGACCAAGGAGATGTATGGATGTATGATCAAATGTCTCTTGGTGAAAAGAACAAGTGCGAACGTAATATCACACCCATAATGTTGTCAATAATATTGCGACATTCGAACAATGAATCTTGTGGTTACTTTTAACGCTGTAAAAAGAAGAAAGTCAAACTACTCCACAACAGTTCCTGGAGGTGCCCTTGGGGTTCATGGAATGTAGAAATCGGCAATTACTAGGCCTGGAGGAGATGTGGCCTAATTACATAACGTTCAAGCACATTAAATCAGAGATCCATTTTCATGAAAATTTTACCATACAGCAATTGAGAGACGTTTTTCTATTATATTCATTTCTTTATTACTTTTGTCCATTCAAAACTTCCAGATACAGAAACTGGAAAGTACGTTTATGGTTACGTCAGAGACATACGCTTCCGTGTATCTTGTCATGACAAATTTAGTTTTCCGAATTCATTGTAATTATCTCATTATTGAATTATTTGAATGAACAGAACACAATGACCCACATTCCAAATTTTGTAATTTTTTTAATGCAACAACGTAATTTACGCACAGCTGATAAAAGTCAACCTCGACAATAAATCTGCATTGTGGGCCCTCTACCCGTCCTCTCGTACCCTCTCCTGCTCTTTCTCCCTATGATCCTTCGGTAGCACTTGGAGCGCCATCTTATTAGCAGGGCGGTGCCTCCGCTGTGGGGACTTTGTGTAATCAAGGCTTTGTGGCTTGCGCCGCATTGCTGTCGCCTCCGCCCTCCCCCTCCCATGACGCCTTTCGGCCGCCCGCCACGCGCGCGTGCGTGCGTGCGTGCGCCTTGCCCCCACAGCGACACGTGTCTTTGCTCCCTTTCCCCCCCTCCCCGTCCGCCCCCACGAATCACGTGCTCCACCAACGCCACCGACGGACGTAATGAGTCGATGGATCGAAGCATGACGAGTGCCATGAAAAGTGAACTACATCTGGGAACTAGGTAATTGCCTAGAATAAGGGTGGTGATGTAGTGTCTTCTGGTACGAAATGCAAACTATGCTGTTTTGAATTATCTCGACCATACTCAAGGGGGGGGGATGCTAAACGGGAGGGGATGTGGGGAGCATTTCTGTTAGAAAATCATGGTTTTACAACGCAAACTCTAAAAATATTATCTTTTATATAAAATACATCAACTCATCAAATAGATAATATTAATGTTATATAATAAACAATATTAAATAGTAACCAAATTTATTAATTGTTTTAAGTGGCAAAGTACGCCTTTATTTGTTGAGAGCTCAGGTCCAATAAGAGGGGGGCTATCCGCCACTGAGAATATTTATAAAAATTCTTACAATATAAATAAAGATGTTTTCATATAATAAGCAATAAATTGACAGTTTTTATATTATCGCATACAAAGTACTTATTATGAACTGAAGAAGAGAAACTGACCATATGTATTCATACATGGCACAATTATCTACGAACAATGGATGTATTAGGAACAAAATTTCATATGTTATACACTACAGGGTAAAAATTATTAGATAAACTCAGGGATACGCTTAGTGAAAACATTACGTGCTTAATGGGGGGGTAGAAAATAAGTTATAATTACATTAATCTGCAATTACTATGTACTGGAAAGAATAGTAATTCCGAATAGAGGAATAGAAAAAGCACAATGAAAAATAACAAACAGTAGATGTGGTAGATAAAAGATGAATGGTTGTTTCATGGAGAAAATACAGCGATTATTTTCGGATGGAAAATCCGATATCCGGTTATGACAATTCTTTGTAGCTTTTACCCCTAGATACGATGTTTTGATTAAAGTTGTTTTGTATTCAGTTAGCATTTAGAATCCCTTCACAAAGAGGGCATGAAAAGAGTAATCCTGGATGATACGTCACTGACAAAAGATAACTGGAAACAGTCGCAGGCATACACAGAGAACAAACGCTGTCGTTTGAATGGGTGCTGAATGAATGGAAATTTCCGCTCAGCGCAAATCACTTCCTGCTCCTCATGACATCTTCATCACAAGAGAGTTGTGTGTGAATAGAAATTGCAAGAAATGTAATGATATAAATCAATTCCGAAGAGAAGATGAAACAAGCTGCGAGATTTAAAAGGAGAATAAAGGTAATAATGAGAGCAACATCGAACCGCGATTACGTGATTAAGTTCTTTGTTGTGTCTTATCCTTACAGAGGTAGGAATTGCTCGATTGAAATAAATAACAAAGAAGTGTGTGTTCTTTTCCAATGCATTCATGAGAGAAATCTTTGTAACAAAAACATGACGTGAATGTGTTGAAATTAATGCTCAATTATGAAATATATATGACTTAAGAGGAGTGATACCTAGTTCGCAGATCTTTTGTGACAAAATGATTATTTTTGTAAATGTGGGATATTTATTTTTGAAGACGATAAGTTCCTCGCCAGTCTGTTAGATATTTGGAAATTTGTTTTACAAAATTTTCAAAATTCCTTGAATAGTTATCATGGATACGTATAATTCAGTTGTGTCAAAAACTAGTTCATCGTTTAAAAGTCGAGAAATAAAATGTAATAAACAGTCATTTATTTAAATTCGTTATAATATTTAATGTAATTAAAGACTATTAAGAGAAGACTATTAAGACTAAAGAAGGCAAAAATAAATGTATTATATTCACATATTTAACAGATTCAGTGGCATATATTATTAGATATTTTCATTTAATTGAACATTGACCTTCAATTTTGGTATTACTCGTGTAAGAACACCAGATGATGATCCAAACATGGGGATGACATGTAATATTCTATTCGAATGGATGTGTTAAATATGTTAATATAACAAATACATTATATTAAAAGACTGCTTCATTATGTTTTACAATTTTGTTACGAAACTTCAAGATAATTCGTCTATGGAGTATGGAGAGAGACACAATACTGCAGGAGGATCTCACCCTCATCGTCATCGTAACAGATACGACACCATCACTTCCGTAATCGCTTTCTCTATTGTCCTCCCCACAATTACCACCGCAGACTCAATCCGACTCCCACCACAAGTACTCAAACCCTGTCTCCGAAAGTGACACCGCCACTGCCGTTCGCAGCCCTTTCCCTTTTACCTCTCCTCATCCGCCTCTTGACGCTCATTTCCCCGTTTCCGCACCCCCCCACCCCCCACCACCAACCACTTCCCGCTCTCTGTCCGTTAGGGTGTTGTACTGACGCGTGCCGCTAACAAGGCACCCCTACCTCTTTACAGCAATAATGTCTGAACTCCGTCTCCACCCCCTTTCTCATTCGGTCATCACTGCGGTTTAATTAGGCGACGGATATGGTCTTCGCGGCGATCGCACATTTGGAACGAAATAATTACACGCGGCGTCGAGCAACGTTGTGGAGAAACTTCAATCATTCAGAGACTGTACTACATTACACATGGAAAATAATATTACAAGCTTAAGAATATGAGTATTCTCAGAAAGTGAAGAAAATATAAAAAGTTCGTTTCATTGACATTTTGATTACGATTTATAATAGTTGATATTTTTCGAATGCAAAAAAGAAATATTTCTAACACGATATACAAAAATGCACGATTTGAACATCGAAATTGTGAATTTATCATTTGTATTGGCAGTTTTGAATTTTCTTTTAACTTTCCTTAATTTACAGAAAAGTCCGTCTTCACACATTCATTTTAGGGAGTATGGGGGAACATCCTCGCGAAGTACACAGTGAGGGGAAATCTCTGTTCCAATTGTTAATCAAAGAATGCAAACAAAATAATAATTCGGCGTTGAAATGTTTGAAAATGTACATGAATTTTAATAAGACACTTTTAATGTTTCAATAAAAAAAGTTTTTGTTGAGGCTCCTACAACTTCAAATTATATCGTATATCACAAAATTTTGCCAGTACAGACACGTGTACTCACTCAGCAAGTACTTGAGCATAACAAAGAAGTTTCAAGCGAAATAAGGGTAAAGAATTAATGACGTCGTGGTGGGAGCAAAAATCCCCTCTCCAGGAAACAAATGTGAACACGCCCGGCTTTGGGATTGTTTGTTCAAACCATCGATTAGCAGTTCATCCGGAGACGTTTTCTGCTCCGTCGGGTGCGAGTGCCGGAAGGGGTGCAATGAGACGTCGGAAGTGGAGGAAAGGACAACGGGAGGGGAGATGGACGTTTCCTGAACTTATTCTCATTTCTTAAAACAATGCTTTTAAAGTGGTCTTTTTCCCTTGAAAACAAATTCTATCTAAATCATCCTGCACTTTCAAAGTTGACAAGAGAAGTACGTATCAAGAACAAATAATGAATAGAGACATAAATAAATAATTTTTTTGTCAAAAAAGCAGTACAAACTGCATATGACCACGGGGACGACAATAAACTAATTTACTCTCCGAAAGCAAGCTAGAGAGCGTCCCATCACTTCCGATCACGAGCCCTAAGGCAGAGGCGGATTGAAAAATTTCAGCCAACTCCTAGATAAGACAAATATTTTTAAATTCGAAAACATAGCCAACGACAAATAAATATTCAATTCTGATTTCATGCCTGTTGTCTGCTCAAGGACGGCGTCCAGTATAAAATCATTTTAACTTTGTTAAGTACCACTTCTATAATAAGCCTTTTTTTACGGTCCCCAAATGGAGAAATAAAGCCCTGTTCATTCCTTCAATCTGCTTGTGATGCAGTGCAGAAAAACACAACTATTCAACGGAAAAACGACTCAACAAACGCATTCCAGACAGCAGACGTTACCAAGAACTCTTTCGAGAAAGGACTTTCCAATTTTGATTCATCCGAATCAATAAATTACTCACAACGACACCTCTTCTTCTAGCGGCGCCCGCAAAAAGCTACGCATCGTCGCCTCAGCCGGACGCAGTTCTGCCAACGTAAACAGGCGCAACAAGGCCCGCGGCGAAAGTGTTTGGATAAGCCAGAAACTCGCGACAAATACGGCAGGCAGTAAAAGTGTCCACGCCGAAGCGATGCGTGGCTCGGAAGTAAATATCCGAAATACGTACGACAGTGACAAAGTGTGGCGCGCTTACGAAACTAGAAAGCGTGCTGTAAAAATACCGGAGGAAAATACAGGCCGAGGGATTGACTGTGCGCCGCAGCGAGATAAGGGGCTGGGCTATTACCGAGGTCGCAACGGAGCCATTGCTTGTCAGAAGTGAAGGGAGTTAAATAATGGTATCTGCTAGACGTATGGTTAGTGTCAATGGTAAGATGGCTTGAAACGAAGTATTGCATTCTTATTTTAAACTTAATTTGGCTCTGAAAACAGTACGTACTGAATAAAATAATACGTAGAAATAAATCCATTCTACCAATTAAAATAAAACATTCACAAACTCAAGTCATTTTAATTTTCATATATACTACACGCATAGTGATAGTTAAATAAACCAATGAACAGCTGAATGGAAAACTTTTCTTCGGTAGTATTAAAATTTTTAATCTGGTAAAACAAATTTAAAAAAATGAAACTTCTCATTCTTATGTTTGATAAATTTATTTCAGAAAATACTGATGTTAGAAGTAGGTACAAAATTGCATTGATATACTAAAAATAAATTAGTTATCATTTTTTGTGTTTTTGAAATCGTCATTTTTTGTATTAAATTCAATATTTGAACAATATCGAATTGCACAACAACTGCAAAATATTTAATTTGATTAAAATGTTTTAGTACCAACGTTAAGAAGCGTTCTCCGAATCACACCCTACTCTTCTAAGAACAAATATGCCAGGTTGATGTAGCACTCCTCAGTCATTTACAAATACCATTGGGGACTTAAATTGTTTTAGAATAATATTTACTTTTCAGTTATATGATGTAGAAAGTTAACCCATAAATTACCCCGTATACCTATTTATTTCTATTGCCTCTACTACTGCCGCAACATCACAAGCACTTACCCGCATCGCCCTGTTCTTCGGCAAGCAAGACATCACATAATCAGCTCGAGGACTCACCTGCAAAGCAATTTTTAGATTCTTAGACAATTTGACAGAAAAATTATTCAAACTAGTCTATCGAAATTCCATAGTAAACAACAACATAAACAAATGGGTTAGGACTCAATAATCGGATTTCTTGTTGTGCCGAGAAAAGAACCGAATCTTTGGAAATTAGAGGAGGGGAACTTCAATACCCCTGTACAGGAATAGAGTATCAATTGCAGAAAAATATAAGAAGAAAATAAATAAATAAATGATTTACACTTATATCAAATTAGTCACATAATACCGAATAAATCACTTCTTTTTTTCCAAACGCGAAGAGGATTAAGACCACTAAAATGAATGATGTGAGTTTCGGAATTTCCTGTTAATGTATACTGTTATAATATTGTACACCTCAAACGCAACACATCAATAATTCAAGTTCCGTCGATGAACAGCATATATTGTCGGGTTTATTTATCGTCTGCTGTATCTTTGGGTATAATAAAGGAAGACAAAATAAATAAATAAATAAATGCGATACAACCAAAACACACGCTCTTTGAAGATTTCAACAGAAACATGAAACAACCAGAAATAATTAGCAGCTCAAATGCCACGGGCATGGAAAAGCAAATGGCGTTGGAGCGGAGCTTCCAAGATGTCAAATGAAGCGGAGGTGGCCACGACTTCTCAGCTGTTTCATCGCTCCAATTAGAACACGGGGGCGTGGGAGGAGTAGAGGTGACAACTAGTGACGGTTGAACTAGTAGCAGTGGAGGTAAATGTGTCGAGGGAGAAGAAGACGAAGTGGACTGGAACAGAATATTAGGACTCTGGTTCACACGGAGAAAACACTTTTTGGATGAGAGAACCAAATTCAGAGAAAGGAAAAAAAAAGAAAATAATCTCCAAACCTTGGGATGTGGCAACCCAAACTTACGGTGGTTGGAATGTCATGTCGAAAGGTTTGGAGAAATCCCTTTCTCTCCTCTAAATTTGGATCTCACATCTATGGTTCTCTCTCAGTGCGGAAACTGGTGTGGGGCTCACTAAACGATAGGATTATCGGGTTGTGGTTGGTTAGGAAGTGCGGGTAGGAAAGCTGGAGTGTTATGTGTAAAATAAATGGAGTGTTTGGTCCACCGCAATTCGATAGTTTTTCATTCATTTTCATGCGGAAATGTGTATATATATATANTTTATCAAAATTTTTTAATCAAAATTATATTCCGAAATTTCAGCAACCTTTTTTAAGGGATAAAATGAACACACTTAATATTTTATATTAATATTTTTTCCTTTAAGTGCTTAACATTATCGTACCCCTCAGCATAAAGTATTAATTATCGCACTGTCCAGATAATTGTAAAAATATTAATTCTACCTCATATAAATTTTACAACACTTTTTTTATACGACGATTTCCAGTACACCTCGCACATGGAATGTATTTCATTCAATCCTTCCATCTCTAATGAAGATGATTCTCTTACCTTTCTTGTCTCTATTTCGATGGCAACAGACGACTTAAAGTACACCAGTGGGAGATTGGTATCCAAAAGAGGATTCGAGGGAAAATTGAGGGACAAAATTTCATCACATAAATGTTTCATAAATCGAAATAAATGGTAAATGTAGTATCCTTACATGTATTTTTCACGTGCAAATAAAAATCCTACAAATTGTTACGAATGTTTAATTGTGAAATTTCTATCATGAAATTATGGAGGAGGAATTTATTTGTTTATTTATTACTTTTGGCTCGGTGATTGAGGTCATGAACCAAATATAAATTGTTATAGTTTTGTTTCCAAGTTGTATTTTTCCAACAGAATTTCCTCCGGAGACATCTCATCCCTTCATCTGCCGCTCATCGCATTTCCGAGCGACACCAATCGCGCGTGAAGGTGGCTGAAGCCCTTGGCACCAAATCGAGTGAACACGATCTGTCCACCCCCACGTTCCAATACTCGTCACGCGTGCTGCAAATTGGTCACCCAACGTTGCTCTTGACGCTTCGCGAGGAGCCAAGGCGGAGGAGTAAGGATTTGGGCAGAGACGAAGCGTTCACGACACGCTATCACTGAGAGGGCGTTGCTCACCGACATGCTCCACTACAACTGAAAAGGAAAAGCTGATTTTTATTTTAAAATTAAACAGAAAGAGGAGAGTCTTGAAAAAAGTAGTGGACGAACAGACACGCTGTTGAAGCTCGTGTTACTGAAATTTGAAAGAATAACTGATAATAACAATTTATCCGACATTAAATGCAGGGAGAGCAGCAACTTTAATTTGAAAGAACGTAAGATATAATGTTATCAATCCCACCAAAGAACTGGAAGAAACTGGAGAGAAACTACGGCCAAAAGAGTGATCATGAAGGATATAGAATAATTACATTGAAATTTTTATATTATATGAAAAAATACATTGAATAATTACATGAAACATATAGAATAAATACATTGAAAAATGTACACAAAAATTAGGACGGGCATCAGAGTATTATGATAATCAACAAAATAAATTATTATTGAAAACGGTTAGCCGTGAAAACTATACTTTTTATTCATTATTTTTCACTAATACACGCTAATAATGCCATAAAAATATTGTGAAATTCAAAGTAACTTAAAACGCACGCAATCGTTAGCCAGAATACTAAATTCGCGTATAAGACTAATCAGGCTGTCAACCTCGTAATCCCAACCATCACTATTTCCCTTCCAGACGCGGCGCGAACAAAGGACGACGCATTCCAGGAGATTACGCGCTGACAAACCTAACACCTCAAAACAAGCGAGCTCTAAACCCACACTACGCCCCTTCGAAACAGAAGACAAAAGAGGCAGCAACAGGTGAAGTCGACAACATTCCCCTTCGGCGCTCTCCTCCTCTGACGTCACTCCTCACTCGGACGATTACTTACGACTTGCTAAACGTATGTGGCAGAGGTGTGGGAGGAGGTCATGTCTTCGAGGAATCTCAAAGAAAGTACTATGAGTCAGAACATGCTTTGTTGTGAAGAAATGCGTTGAAACTATTTAGGTGTTGCGGCGACGTAGCGTATGTTAATAACGTCAGAAGCGAAGTAGTGGTAAAGGGGGAGTAAGTAGATGAAAATAAAAAACGGTACATAGAAGGAAAAAGAGACGTATGTAAAAGGAGGGGAGGGGGCAGAAGGGGAAAATGTAACTAACGGCGAAGTCGAGTGTTGGCGCAGCGGAGGGAAACAAAAGCGACGGTGTCTCGAGAAGACGAATTGTTCCGATGCCTCTCCCAACCGCGTGCCGCGCATGCGTGGAGAAGCGCGCGGACAGATGGCGGGGAACAAATACCGAACGCGCCTTGACGACGTCCGCGCCTCGCGTCTTCCGCGCTAAAGACTCTCGACAGACGCCCCTCCCGCGCGCGTTTGCTGATGGAGAAAACAAAAGGCGGCGGCAGCGCGCGCTCGGCGAACAAAAGACGGGCGTCTTGGCCGCGCGCCCGAGCCACCACCGTTGTGATGCATCTTGCGTGTCAAACGTTTACAGATTGAGAGAGTTACGGGACGAAGAGGACAGGTGGGATGGCTCGGGCAGGGAAACGAATCCTCATTGAGGCGTGAGGTTGGTTTCAGTGGAAACAAACAGAATGAAGGACTCAGCTGAATGGCAATAGCACGGCACTACTTCAGGCCAGATACTCACTGTCGTGAGAATTTACGGCTGGTGGAAAAAAAACACAAAAGAGCTTATACAGCACGACTGCCATGAACTATATGTAACCAAACTACATATCGACATAGTGAAATTACTATGTAATTTTGTACCACCTGACGAAGACTTCAACACAAAGCCGAAACATTGTGAATTTTATATCACAAAATATATAGAACTCGTCAGTCATAAGATCGTTAAGTCTTTAATTATTTATTTAATAGTGAAATTAAATTCATTCATAAAGTTCTGTCAACTACGTTGCAAAAATTTCCATAATTAAGTAACAATTTTAATAGGACACTGACCAATTAGCGATTGATTGAAGAACGAATGTTACTGCCAAAGCGATTTGGTCTAGTTTTCTACCCAAGAAAGATTTTGTGTCAGTATCATTGGTCACAGGTGAAACAGTGAAGTTATTAAAACATGACGAGGATCCATCTTTAAATATTCTCATCGCGTATCTCATAAAATTCACAAACGCCTGGAAAGCATTTGTTTCTCTTATTGACAAATATTGCTAAAAATATTTCTTAGAAAACACAAACCTATTTGTGTATCATGTAAAAGCTCAGGGGAAGTGGAAGATATCTTTGAAGTGGAGTTGTAAACGCAATAAAACTACACGAAGGTTTTTGAGTATACACTTCCAGGGGAAAAAAAAGGAGATAAAAGAACTGGCACAGAAACAATATCAAGTGGGTGCTAGACAATGGGTGATCGGAAGAACGCAATTCATTGGGATAAATGTTGAAGTTACGTGTGAACATTAAGAAATAACAACAACAACAAAAAAGGTTTTATGATAGAGCAGGATAATCGATCAATGTATTGAGTGGATGGTGAAAATATCTTCTTAAAAGAGAACACATGTGATGGGTTCCGATGGGTGTTATTGGGCTAGCCATTTCCTACCGTCATTCGTCACCAGTCATACGCCTTTATACGAAGCGCTCATACGTATCACTAGCAGAGGCATCTCAGAGCACTGGCTCCGGCCACAAAGAGCGGACTCTATTCCATTTTATTGGTCGCAGAGCAGTGAAAACGAAGGCAGGCACTCTGTTTACACACAAAGCGAGTGAGGCTGTGGAGAGCGGGCACGTAAAGCGAAGAGCGCGGCCGCCACTAGGACGAAAATATTTTTTTCAGAATTTTTCAATTGCACGAAATTTTAAAATAATATTATTTCAACCAAAGTCTTTTATCAAGAGCAATGCATGATTGCAATTCTCACTACACCAAACAAACAAAAAAAGATCCCGTAAAAAATAAAAATCCAACATACCATAATGTCATTTCTACTACAATTAACGTTCATTATATAATCAAATTAACATAAAATCAAAACGTTGTGAACTTTTTATCACAAAACATTGTATAAAGAATATGTAGTCATACTATCAAGTTGATTTTTTAATTCATAAGACATATCCGGCCGCGCGGAGGCCATCATCAGTGATGTTACAAAATAAATAAGAAATATTTAAAATAATAATTTTTTGTTAGACATATTAGATTTTGAAAAAATACTGTGTATACTTCCAACACCGAAACTCGTCATACAATATCACAATATAGATAGTATTCGTCCGTCATAAGGTCGTAAATGTTTAATTCTTTATTTAATTTCATGATGTCACTTCTTCGCATAGGATTAATGAAGATAACGAGATGAATTGGGTTGAATGAGATGAACGAGATGAACAATGTTGAAATCGAAGATAAGTATAAAGAAACATGCATTTCTGAGATGATGTATATTAAGAAAACCAAAATTACTTATCTAATAAACCTACAGATTGATACAAAAAAGTTACCCAGTTAACCTGTTTTTTAATTTTTTCAATTTTCTTCATAATTTGTATTTTTATTGGAGTACTTTGATCGCACATGGTTGGTAGTCATTATATTTTTACGTTGATAGAATCGTGTATATAATTCTCGGCGCAAAAAAGATACAGCAGTTGTCAGTCATTTGCGTTATTTTTCCTTTCTTATTCTCAAATATTTTAGAAATGTTTTATTGAAGACAAATTACCATAGCAAGATTTGTCAAATTTAAGCTAGATTGATTTTAATTTTCATTATGACATTTTTTAATCTTAATGTTAGAGGTGAGAATAATTCATATAAAGAAAATATGTTTGTATTTGTATCAACTTATTTTATTATATTTTTTTTGCTCAAGGTTTTTATAATAATTGGTGGTTGAATGAGCTGTCTTCTTCGTATTGTTCGCAATCAGGGTACCAATACATGGAACGAAGAAGCTCCTCAACGTTTCCTAGTGAATAAATGTGGGGAGCTTTCTAGAAATTGACGTCCGCTTGTTTTCCTTTTCACGTAGAGAAGAAGAGAACAGTGGAGAATGTGTGTGGTCGCTGTCAGTCGTTCGGAACAGCTTGGCGTTTTCGATTGTGCCTTTAGAAGATGGATAAATTTAATGATGCTGCGACTTTATAGAGATTGGTAGATAAAATTGATCTGTTGATTTTATAGTGTCTTGAAAATTAAGTTCGTTCCTGGAATTTAACGAATCATGATAATCCCTTGTTCATAATATATCAATGATTGGAACTACAATAAATACTACACATTATATTATATTTCATGGATGTTGGGATTGCTATATGTACGATGTTTAAAAGAATTATTAGCTATTTTTCACAAGTTTCTAAATAAAATACTTGCGGCACTCCTTAATGTTCCGTATTTGTATTCATTGGTAGGACTTTTCTGACCGGCATTCCCATCTCAGCTTCTTAACTTGAAAAATTTTGGGGAATCAAAACACTGAAATTTTTCATTTTCATGATAAATTGTATATCTTTTTCTACTGAGGGAGAATTTATTTTGACAGAAATATGAAGTGCTAAATATTAACAATAGAATTGCGTTATTTTACAAAATGTAAATTTCCGGACACACCTACCGATATTACCAAAACATCTGAGCTGCAATGAACATCTCACACACTAATGTATACAATAGAAAAAAAAATGTAATTCTGAAATATTCAATGTTACTTGATATTCTTTCGAGCACATAATGGAGATACATCAATCGGAAGGGCTAAGTACATCTAAGATATCAAGGAGCAACATCTCTGCTTTCGAGAGCGGTCACAAAAAGCGTTTAATGAAAGATGTTGTAAACAATACTATTTCAGAACTAATATTCTTTCAAATATTACTATAAAATTCCACATGTTTATCTTTTATTTTAAACTTAAAACGCCAATTGGCTTTGCAAGCCCCATGCTGGTGGTCCACGATGCTTTCTTGTGCTTATTTTGTACGCGGAAGGAAGCTTAGAGGCAGGAGCCAGTCGGTTTACGAGCAGAGTTCTCGTTTTTTTTCTGGCGAATTGTTGCGGTCAGCGGATGAGGTGGGGGTGCTCTTAACACGAAAGAAGGTTCCGACAGAATGGGAGAATATTGTGGCGGTTTAGCCTCACTCGAGGAGCATAGGAGAAGAATGAGATAGCGACGTCTGAAGAATCGGATCCTTGCGTGTTTAAAACAAAAATATAAATTTCGTAATTCAGTTTGAATTTATGTTTATTTCGAAAATTGAATCCTTACGCTCACCTACAAAAAATATGAGATATTTCTGATAACTACGCAACATTGGAATCAAGTTTTCCTGGGAGTGGGAGAGGAAAAATAATAATGGTAAATTTTATTTTATTCAAAGTAAAAAGAACATAATTGCTTTTTTTAAGTCATATAAAAACTCATACTTTCTCTGTAATCCCTATAAATTGCCAGTCAAACCGATTGTGTCACTTGATTAATTCTTTTACTCATTTAAATTAATCTTCTTCGCAAGAAAAACAAAAGATGTTCGACAACTCCCAACAAACAAGAGCAATGAATTCTTATCGTGGAACAAAATACTCATAATCACAATTGGCATAATCTCCTCACTCAGCCGTGAAAAGCTGACATATTATCGGCTAAAGTGATAGCGGTTGACGAAACGCAGTGGACAATATTTGCGCTTACGAAGGAGGGAGGAAAACAGGAAAGGCCTGCGGAGCACGCGGCGCAGCGCTGTGATGAAGACGTCGGCCGCCTTAGAGACGAGAAGAGCTTCGACGATGGATACTCACGCGCACCATACGATTCCAGATCTCAAAGGTAGTTTTTCTTCCCTTTGCCTTCTGAGCACAATATGTAGTCGACACTACTCGAAGCGTGATTAATAACTTAGCATTTTAAACTTACAAAGTATTGTCTTCGAATGTGGTGCTGAATAATAAATTATTCGTTTTCCCAACTTCGGGTACATTTAGTTTTACATCATATGGAAGTTCAAGATGAATTAATATTAATCATCAAATTAACATTCGGAACATATGATTCATTCAATTTTGATTTTGGTTTATTTCGCATCGACCTATTCCAGCTAGAATTTTTTAAAAATCACCTCCAAAATTTACAACCTCTTTTCCTAAATTGAGTTGCATTACTGAGAAGGATAACATAAACACCCATAATACAGAGGTCATAGGAATTTCCCCAAGCAGCGTCTGACTCAAACTGAGGAATAAAGGGTTTTAAGTCCTTTGGAGAAGAAATAGTTCATTAAAAACAGAGTATTTTAAAAATAGATTAAGGGAGTTTTTGTTCAAGCAAAGCTCAGTCCAGTTTAAGACGAGAGTAGTTATGTTAAAAATTCAATAGGAATGTAAGAAAAATAAGGCAAAGTGTTGTAATAAATTGTTACCCTAAGTGAAAGGCTGTAGTGAAGTAAAATACTAAATAATTATTTCCAGAATTAATTTACAAATCGATAATACTAATATGATATAACCGCAAATATTAATGGGTGTTTTAAAGAGCGTCGTTATGTTTAGTGACCGAATCTCAAAAACTCGATTTGTCATCTCCAAAACTTTTGCGTTGCTCCTACAACGGAGACCATAGGCAGCCAGCAATACATAAATGACGTGCCGTGTTGCTCACTATAGTCATTAAAACGTTTATCGTTTACCCACAAGGAAACGATTTCAAAATAATAGAAGTGTTCTTGGGGACAAATGTTCATATTTTATTACGTAAATTGTTCTCCCTGAATTTTATATCGATTTAACAAATTATTTTGACTATATGGTGGAAAAGCAGCATTCAATTGAGAAATTATGTTCAAACATAACTTATTATACATTCATATTCAATAACACAGAGCAATCATGTTCCCAAAATTTTCAGAACACTCGTCCGTTTTTCCAAATAACTAAATTATGAGGTCAGAAATATTGGGTTGTACTTCGTTTTCCACGGCGTTATAGCTGTAATAGAGGCCACATGTATATTTTATGGGAAAATTACTGCCGAGTCGTTTCTCCAAGCGGTTGAAGAATGATGCGCCAATGTGAGTTGGCACGAGTTTCAAACTGCCTGGACAATGATGAGCCCTCGAGGACTGAGGCGGGGACGCGGTTGCAGCGAAGGAACGCTAGACAAACGACTGACTTGAACGAGACGGAGACGGGAGATGACGCCGTTAAGTATTGTGTTTTGAGGGCAACGTTTTCTTCAATCTGTGCTAAATCCTATTCGCCTTGTTTGTAGTTTTTTTTCAACGAAATGTTTATGATATTTAAGATATTAACGCAACATATACAAAGATCATATTAATAGTATTACCGATATGCAGATACATTATAGAATCAATAACATAGATACAACACTGGTTTATTGTCAAGATCACACAATGAGTAACATCACATATTCACTATAGTAGAGAATATAACGTTACTCATCATCTGATCTTGACAATAAACTATTGATTCTTTAATGTATCTGCACATCGTAAATAATATTAATATAATATCATAGACAATCAGAGAGTACGAAGACGTAATATATAAAATACATCAAATCTTCATGAAAAATAATGAAGAAAAATTATTTTTATTCGAGGTGAAAAAATAGAAAGAGAATTGTTTTATACATTCATTCACTATCACTCATTTAATTAAAACTCCTATAAAAACCAACCCAGTGTCAAACCCACATATCAGTGATAATTCTTCGTTGTTCATTAAAATCTATCATCTTTGCAAGAATAACAAAATAATTTCGGCACTTCCAACAATCACAAGCGGTACATTCCCATTGTGGAACAAACGACTTTACACCCGTAAAAATTTGCAATGGACATCTTATCTTCTAAATACAACCTACACGTATTTGATTAGAAAAGTATGTGTAGCCGTCACAAATATCCTCTATCCAGCCTTCCAAACGAAATTTCATCTTCAATGCATTGACTGGCCTTTTCCTTGTACTGCAGCTCTCATACTCTTTCACATCACACTTATAAATTATTTCATACTACGTAATGAGTCTATATGTGTATATTTTTTCCGTGTACCCTGAGCGTGGAGACGATATGTGATAACTTGATGATTCATTAGGATCATACTTTGGAGTAGAATTCCTTCGAGCGCGATTCTGGAAGTCTCTCATAGACAAAAGAACGCTAGAAAAAGAGTTGCTCTGAAATAGCCGACTGTTCTGGCGAAGGCGGAGGAGTGGAAACACTTAATCTGCCATCTCATGCCGTCACGCTGCCGTTTACCCTCCCCAGAGACAGTAAAACTCTCCAGACGCATTATTCGCGAGGCATTGCTTTGCCTTTGAAAATATCTTCGATGGGAGTAAGTCAAGAGGATTCAGTGGTGCGTCGACCTGTTGAAGGCAGATAATGCATTGTCAGCCAAAGTACATACTTTCGCGTTTGTTCGCTGCGTCCATGTGTGTGTGTGCACGGAAGGGAGTAATTTCACTCATATTAATTCAAATGTTCAATACTCGAGACGATAAGGTGCTTACAACAAATACAGAATTTTAATTTTGAATGTTACAAGTTAACGCTTTTACGGTCTTTCACATATTACGTCATGCAGTCGGGGATGGGAGGAAGGGGACACCACTGAATATTTGACGAAATACGACATGAATAATATATGACAATTATTCGAATAAATTTACTATAAAAACAATTATTGCACAGAAGTAAACTCACATAATTCAGTCTAAATAGACGCTCCCCGAAATACTTGGAATGTGTTACATTGAAAACGGAGGGTTCATAATATTGCTGATAGGGAGTCGAGAATGTTTGTGCACTCTTCCAAGTCGTGTAGCAATGAAAACGAATATTGATAGAAACGAGGGAAAACCTGAAATAACTCAAACTGTACTGATAATATCATCGGATTCAATGAGATTAATAATGAAGTGTAATAAAAAAATGTGGTGTTGGTTAATGGTTGCTTTGCCCTTTTCTGATTTACCAGAAAGTATGAGCCCATATCCTTCACTATCTCAACATTTTAGTTTACGAATATTGTATCATTTTTCGAAATTCAAAAATGTTACCTTTTTATAAATGAATCAACATCTTTAAGTTGAACGGTAATAAAAAATAAATCCAATATATCAAATCACATGTTCCTTTATGTGTTAGAGAATAACCCTACAAATAATATATTGAGCCTTTAAAAATAATTTTTCCCTATGAAAAGTTAAAATTTTACTTCACCATTTTCCTGATGTTACTTTTCAAGCGTATTTAATTTGAGTTAAATATACAACTATGTAACAACGATATAATTGTTACTAATATTCAATATTTGCTTCATAGTAAACCTTCCGGTGGAGTTTGATTATAATATAGAAACGGTTATTAAAACGGTCTTGATAAGAATTTCCGCAAGCTATATCACATCCAGTCACTTATTTTTCTTCCAGCGTGCATGTAGAGTAAACAATTCACCGCAACTTTCATCACACTTTATGTTTTAGAACATAATTTTTAAAATCCAGTCTGAGTGTATCCAGTAGTTGTTAATCCCAGATTCCATGACTATCACAATAAATATAATAGCGTCTGTTCTTCTTACTTGCCTCCTCCGTTGTGGTTGACAAACCGCGGAACGGCGCTGTGCGGCTTCCGAAGTCGTAGCTGTCGAGGAAGAAACCAATTTCAACCCTCCGAGAATTCTCATCTATTTATAGGGCGAATACATTTTATGAGGTGGCGAGCCAAATGGAGAGAGTGGCTTGGGAAGTTGAGGATGTGACTTCACTGAATGCGAAGTTGGAGAAGATAAATTTGATGTTTCATCATTCAGAATGTTTGTAAAGATAAGAACAAAGTTATGTTTTAGGGTTAAAAAAGTAAAAGCAAAAAAAAAAACGTTTCAAAAACTACTAAGGCAACGGATAATACTGGTAGTGAATTGATAGATATAATTTTATGACTGATCTGAACTGTAATAACAGTTAATAAAATCATCGAATATTTTTTACTTAATTTACGAGTAATTGTGCAAAGTGAGTAAGTTGCGGTAATTTCATCGAGATGTGATATCACAAAAGAGAAGTGGTATCTTGAATACCGTAGACAAAAAATGCATGGTATGGGAAAAATAGTCGTGAGTGACGTGAACACGAAACATCAATATACCGCTCAACCTTTTCCGCGAGTTAAATAGAAACTTTTTACAAAATATGACACACATTGAGGGACTGAAGAAAGGACACGATACGAGAGAAGTGTAGGGGCGAAGACTGACTCTTATCCGTTAGGAGACACCTGACAAGAGGTGGCAGCCGTGGAGGAATGATGGATCGAGCAGAGCGAGACGGCTGCGGCACAAGGAGGCGTTGGGGTGAAAATGTGGACATGCATTGTCAGTCGGGGGCTTTCAAGGAGCTGTAGCCACCGACGGCGACCACCCTGTCGTCAAGGCGGAGGATACCTACAGGAAGTTAGCGATAAGAAACATATTTAGCAGTACATATCTCGGCTTTGAATTTGCTGAATATTCTTGTGTCGTAAGTTTATGAATTCATAGTACGGAGGTTATGCTAACGGAGGTATGCGACGTCTTGTAACAATGTGATAATTTGCATGTTATGAACCAATATTCAACATTTTTATTTTTCAATTTTTTTATGTGTTGGTAAATTTTTCAGTTTGTAACGTTTTCTATCGTGTAGGATAATTTTAAAATAGGCAAGTTCTTCATTAAACGATTTTAATTATTTTTGTTAATTTAATGATATTTCGATTTTTTTTTTTTTTTTTTTTTTTTTTTTTTTTTTTTTTTTTTTTTTTTTTTTTTTTTTNCCATTGTTTACGTGCTAATTCCGACGAGCCCTCAACCAACTTTCTTCGACTGCCGGCAAATGCATCTTAATTTATATCAGTGAGCGAGCGAGTCAGTTTCATATTAAAATTTAATTCTATGTACTGACATACTATCCGTCATTTTTACATATCAACAAAAAGTAGGGTGTATGAGCACTATAGGCTTTAGTCTTTACCTTTTTATCAATAAAGATTGAGAGTGTGATTGGATTTCCAGCAACGATGAAATATTAATCTACATTTTCGACTTCGTATGTGGTCGCCCTCCAACGGCAGGCGCAGAAACGCTCTTGGCACTCCTCGAACTTATTATATTTTCCTTTCAATACCTTTTCTTTCTCGTATGTTAGATCCCGTCCTCGTTTTTCCAGAGGGAATTTTGAGCAGTCAACGGATTTGTAACAGTAAGATTTGGCGTGCAACCATTAATCATACTTACACGCTACGTTGGCTGCCAGATCCAGGTGGAAACGCGACTGGTTTGTACGCTGGGGATCTTAGAAATGGCGTCCGCAAGAGAATTCAGGTTTCCAAAGAAGATGATTTTGTGAGTCAAATCAGCTTAAAAGTCGCATAAGAAATGTATTGGTATTATCGGGCACTAGTGCAACAAGTATTCAAACAATTTTATATTTTACAAAATTGATAATTGATGTATTTTATCACCATTTTGGACCAAAATGACCTGAGTTATTTTAAATGTCTTTAAATTAAAAAAAATAATAATTGAACGCTGATATATTTCACATCTTTACTTGGTAATCTTATTTTGTTACTGACGTTGCAAAATTTTTACTACCATTATACCAGCCATTGTATTTTCATGATTGTTCTCTTAAATACATTCCTCATCTGAGCAACAATTTAATCATCAGAATACGACATACTTCTTTCTGAAATTAATTATTTCCGATATTTTACAAGTGCATTGTAAAACCAGCGAATGCAAGCTAAACATCAGACACGGATCTAGAAGGCATTTAGAAATCGTTGCGGGACTTGAAATCAGCATTTATTTTATTTATTTATAGCCTCATTTATGTGGGGATATTCAAACCATCAGACTTGTTCTTCTATCTCTACGTACCGAAGATGACAACATTATCCGCTGAAGGCGGTGAAATATGAGCAAAATAAATGGAATAAAAGTAGCAGCATAGTGAAAAACAGCAGGTTCGTACATTAACCAAATATTGCTAAGTGTAATGTACAACGTAAACACAATATATGTAAACGGTTGGTTAAACAGTGAGAAGACTTACGATAGGAAGGAAACAGTAGAAGTACTGTGTGCAGGGGAGACGGAAATGACAGGAGAATGATAAAATATTTTCTTGTGCCGTATCAACGCGTTTGCATAATCAAGGATGACATGTCAGCTCAATATTATCCATGACCAATTTTACCAATTACATTAACATTACAGCTACAAAATTTCGCTACATTTACACATAGAACTAGAGTTATATAAAAACAGAATTATCGCTTTAGAATAAGAGTACTATATATGTATACCTGTGTATAGAATTAAACTTTTGCGGTACATTTGAAATAATAGACACAAAAATATGGAAAAACTTTCAATATAAATAAAAAAATGACGTCTTGAATTTACAAATTCTATTCAAACCCTAGTTTCTACTTCTTTGAAGCACAACAGTGTAATTACGTAGTCACTCAGTGAACTAATATGGCATAGTATGCCTCTCGCGATTGTGAGGCTCCTTTCGTGCGTCCGCAGCCGTTAGGTTAGCGTTCTGGCTCGGACGCACAATACTCCTGAGTTGATCTGTGCGCGCACCACCATATGATAATCAGTCCCGCGAGACTCCTCCCCATATCATCCTCCCCCGACCCCGGCTAATTACCACTAATGCTGTTTGCGCGGCCCCCGCACCACTGTGTAGCAGGATCAATCGACGAGGCCGCCTCAAAGCACCGCTTTCAGTAGCCGACTATCGCGTTAATGTACGCCCAATTGGTCCCCATCCTCTCCCTCCCCTTCTCACCGCGGCCCCTTCTTTTTCCAGGTGGCGCCCCGGCACGTCGCCTCGCACTGGACTCAAAGCACCCAACGACCGTCGGCATTGTGCGACGAGTAACCGTAACCGGTTTCTCGAACCGCTAAGTCGGTTAATTAGCGTCAATCCAACGGCGTAGTCGCCGCCGCAATTAAGGGCGGCTTTCGCGGGCGTCGGGGTGGTTGTGTCCCAGTATGATTATACCGATACATTGTCGCTAATCTGAGCTTAGTGTGTGGACGACCATTGTCCGAGCGAGAGAGCGAGCGTCAGCCAAGCGACGTGGCGTTCGCTGCTTTGCGTTTCCGAGAACAGGGCGAAAGGGATTGGTGGCAGCGATGGTGGGAATGGAAAGCAAGGAGCAGGGTGAAGGGAAGACCAGATCACGCCACTGCGACGGATTCTTTCATACGCAACGATCAGAACCCTTTGATGCCACGGGGTGGAAAAGAGAACACACGCTCTGTCTGGATATTCTAAAAGCAATGTCATTCGCTTTGGGTCGGTAATCTTTGAAAATGGTAGCGTTCACAGGGATCACATAGGCCTATGATGTTCAAATTAGCAACGTATTCAATTCGAGGTATTGAGTCACTAGGCTGAACCGAGCGAATGTAACGTATTCTAGTTTTCTAATGAGGGTGGAAAGGACACAGAACTGATCCTCAATAATCTCAAAATTCAGATTCAATACGACGACTCGTGTTGGAAGGAACTAACATCATCTGACTCCTAACACTGCAGTGAAAAATTCACCAAGCATTTTTGTCTCCTGAAAATAAAAAAGAAATGGACCCGTAGATTAGTGTTTTACTTTACATCCAACATAATTCTTCTTTACAGCGAGTCATTTAAAAGAATGAAAGGCTAATAAAGAGAAGAAAAATGAGTGCATTCTTGTGACAATTGCCACAGTTAAAATGCTTCCATGTCCCGCACTAAAGGGAGCAAAGGATCTTTTGAGGGCCGCAGGAGGTCGAACGCGCACCTGCGGCCGAGCCACCCCCGTCCCGCGCAGTACGCCGCTCTATCTTCCCTCAAGAAGGATATTTTTAGGCTCATGAGGTTTAAAGGAGAAAGACGGCGACGAAGAGTCTGCGGCCGCAGTGTGTCGGCAAGGCGGAAGCACGCCGGTGAGTTACAAGGGAAATGAATGAGGAACGGGTCTCGCTCGTAAAGGATGCAGATACCCAATACGTGGCACTAATAGGAAAGAGTTATTGGAATTGTTTCTTTCGGGATAACTCGATTTTCTCGTATGTATCTAAGAATCGATTGTATTGTTGCATAAGAATAATGGACTCATTAAAATAATAATTACACGAACCTTACATTCAGAGTAAAAATGTCTGAATTCCCATGTGTTTAAATACTAACCCAGTAAAATCTTCCATAATTCATACGAAACATCACTGAAACCAATTTTAAACTCCAAAATAAGTCAACATCCACCATTTGGAACCCAACATAGTGAACACCGGAAATGCACCTTCTGGTTCTTCTCATATTGCGTCTCCTTAGTCAACGACAAAACTACTGAACACTTGGGCACCAATTCTCGCCACAGTCGGTTTGGAACAAGAAACTCGCTTTCCTTCTACCGTAACATCAATAGTGTTTTGAGATATTCACTCTATGAGAATAAAAGAAACGCATTGTTGTTCAAAAGAAGACGCTGTCAAGAAATCATGCTCTTTATACGAGTATACAAATGACTAACCCATATTTAACTTTTCCTGTCCCACATAACATTTGGGATCCATTTCAAATAGCTGTTTTTCATACAAAAAATCATTAGTATCTCAAATATGTTTGTAAACCCTGCAGAATCACACGAATCACTCTGTTATTTCTGATCATTATCGTGTTAGTTAATCCCGAAGCACATGAATGTTATTGACACAGACAAAAATAATTTAACTATTGGTACGAAATATTTATGTATAATTTGATGCGACTTATGAGCGTACATAGTTTTTATACAAAGTATACGAATGAATAAGACTTTAACTGAACCCAAGAAAGAGTGAATAAATTTTTTGTATTTTTAAATTCTTTCTATAATGAACACACTGCATACTTTTTATGTAGATGCTAAAACCTTCGTTTTGTAATCACCGTTCTTGAGGTTCGCTAAATGCGATTGGTCTCATTCGATCACTGATAAAAATCAATCATCTATTAATGATTTACTCAAGAGCTTGGTACTGAAGTTTGATGTACAGCATGTCTTTCTGCGGAGGGGAAAAAAGCACACTGAAAGCATTTCGCTCGTGACATGTCCTCGAGGAACAACAAGAATCTTAAGCGGAAGGGGGTGTCTTGCGAGAGAAGGGGTTGAGAGGGTCGCTGCCAGGACATGCGCGCAGAAATAGACGCGAGCGCGCGCGCGGCGACGGAGGCACTTCAAGGAAATGAATGGCGCGAAGGCACGGACGATGCCACATCATGACGAGCTGCCGTGCTGCTCGTCCCGAGCGTGCGCAGTAGAAGTCAATCATATCAGAGACATTTTTCGGAACGGATGTATTTGAATATCGCTTCACGTCTACAACACAGTCAAACATAAATATGTACAACATCTTTAACTTACTACGCAAAATACGTATTTTATTTCATTGGCTAATCAACTTCCCCATCTACCTCTTTTCGCAATTGCACTCCTTATCTTATTCCACTACGCCACTCTGGAGGCAATTACCGATCATCGTGAATCCGATAAATCGCCGGAGCAAAACTACTTATCAGAGATGCGTATGTGTTCAAATACTAAAGAGTTGTTCATATAGTTCCATGAATAGAAGTGTTCCTGATAGTCATTGTTACATTTGACGATGACTACATTATACAAAAGTTTTTTCTCTAAGAATTAAAAAAAAAAATTACTGCATAAAAATTGCATTTTTTCAACATCTACAGTGTAAAAACGTTCATTACTATGTGAGTATGTGATCATTTAATCTAAAATTAATGTACAAATATCATTCGTTCATCATGTTTCTTCAAAACAAGGTTATACGTCGGAGGAATAAGAAAATCTGGATATTAAATAGACGCTACACATCAGTAGATTTTGTCTTTGAAAAATTCTTTAAAACTTATCGTAAAAATGTTGATGTTTCAGACGAACAAAATTTGGCTTCTGGGTGTTTGAAAATTGCAATTACGACAGTCAAGTTTAGTAATGATTCGAGGATTAGTTGTTTTCGTTAACCTATGAGGAAAAGAAGATTAGTATAATATGTTAATCTAATTAGTAAAACTTGGAAATTTTCCGATATTATTTGAACCATTACCATATTCTTCTAACATTCTACGTGATGAAAATTATATATTACTTTTTACAAAAATTACGTATTTTAAATCAGTATTTGGTCAAGTTATTTGAAAAACACATTTTTTTTGAAAAAGGAATTATTTCTATCCCATTCAAAACTGTCAATAAAGGTCATTAAACCTTATTTCCTCTCGTGTGATCATTAAAATTAACATAAATGAGAGATATCCCACGAAAGATTTAGGGCTATTCCATCGTAGAATGAACGCGGAAAGCAATTACGAATCCCATTTTCATCAGTGTATCGATTCCATCTCGCCATCAATATCACACAATTGGCTGACAGACACATTAAGCCTCAAACCAGACGTGAAGGGAACTGGTTGATGCGTTCCGTCCGAAACTTGCAACCCTCATATGCGGAACACACATGTCAATGAATCACATCAATAAGTAAAAAGATATTTAAACAACATATGAACTCTCCCTATAATTTATGAATACCTTTATAGAAGTAAATGTATTCTGTTAATTAATAATTAAATGCATTCAATTGCTGTTAATGTAACTGAGTAATTACTTTGAATAAGTAACATCTTGTATTGCTGTTTTTCAAAAAAGAATTGAAATGAAATCAGAATTAAATGATTTTACAAATTATTTAGCTAGATTCTTTAAATCAGCTAATGAACATCACACAAAACTGACTAATAAGCACTGGTAACTGTGTAGGCAACACTCTAGGCACGAAAGCAACCCGCTTTACGGTCATGACAGTTACAAATGTGGCGTTATTATGGTACGGACGGTGTTAACGATTCGAAAGACTCCAAGTTGCTGAAACAGTACTGCTGAAATTCTCTAGCTAAAGTGAATAATGTAATCAAGAAAAATACGTATAATCATTTCCTGTTATGTTTCCAGGAAAGTGTTTCAGAAGTTCGAACATCCTAACAAATACGAAGAAAAGGAATTCGCTTCCGGAAAGGAACATAATAATAAAAAAAATAATAAAAAAATAAATAATAATAAATAATAATAGTGATAATAAAAAAAATATTAGTAATATAAGTATGTTAAAGAAAACAGTAATTTGTTATACAATCTTTAATATATTCCAATGAAGATAATGGACGTTTCCGATTACTACCCATTAGTGTCTCCGGCCACGCCATGTGTGTGACCGCACACCTATTGTATCCCTATCGTCTGCTTGACATCTCCACCACCTTTTTCGTCGCTACCTCTTCGCTGGGCCGATGGGGGTGAGATGAGAGATAGCATCCGGTAATACTACTCTCCCCTTCCCTCTGTGTAGGGGTTGCGTGTACGCCGGCGCTGCCTTTCATTCTTCTACCCCCGCTCTCTCCACGCGAGACGAAGCAAAAAAAATCGGAGGAGGAGGAGGAAACACAAAAAGAGAGAAGAGAATATTTCGGAAGCTGTATATATCTGCCGTGTTGTTTTGTCTGCCATGTGCGACGGGGATGTGGCACTGTCTCTATAACAAATGTGACTGGAGAGGATACAGAGGAAGGGTGCAGTGGACTGGTGACGAAGGGGAGAAGCGATCTCCTACAGCGGGAGAGAAAGAAGCCGTCGCACACTCGCCAAGGTAGGAGTTTTCAAGAACTTTTATTTCTTCACTCAAAAATGCGTTTGGAAACCACGATTCCCAAAATATAAATATCCATTTAAATTTACTTCTAATTCCTATCCTAAGTAAATGCGATTACGTGTGGTATGTTTCTCATTAGGTATTTGATTAGTTGTGAATATAGTCTATTATTTTGAAGGAGGCTTCGACAGCCACCTCCGAATACGTTTTTACGAAATCCTCGATAAAATTTATGTGGACTCACATCATATATAATTTTTGAAATTATATTTAACAATTTATAAACAACAAAATTTTCGACGAAATTCTCTCGGAACTTGTAATGCTAATTAGATTATTCCTCTTAGTTTTATTATAAAGGGTAAGTAAAGCAATGCACACAAAAATGAACCATTAAAATAATATAATAATCGCATGTTTGGAGATACTTCTAATCGATTTGGAGCTTACCATTATTTTTTTTCTTTGAAAAGTTTAGCAGGAAAAGTAACAGGTTAATGTAAAAATATTAGAATATTTGATTCTCAGAAATGGTGTGACATTTTCTGTGCAGGGAATCGAATATTGTAGTCCTTGAACGTGATTTCAATATGAATCCAAAGGCACTACATCTCTTTCGAAATGTGTCCGCATTAGTCCAATCCTCGCCTGTGACCACACACGCGCACCCACAAGGTGCTTACGCCTCGAGCACTGATTGAGCCTGCGGCGACAGGGACAACAGAGGTGGCGTCGGCGGCGGTGCGCGATCCTTTGCTGTCATTTCAAAGCGCCCACCGGAAATATCGTTCCACGGAGGCGCGAGGCGGTGGCAAGGGAAGAGAGTCAATGTCTACGGGGCACCGCCGTCGTCGCCGCAGTCACACAAAACAACAACGGAGCCTTGTGTGGACTGCGAGCGCTTATGTTGCCGCCATCGCATGTCCAGCGCGTCATCTGTGAGTGTAGCAGGATGCGAGAATGTAGCGACGCGTTCTCTTTAAAGAATGGCGCTAGAGGTGTCGTTGACGTAGAGAATGGAGATTTACGAGATTAACTTATAGGGCGTTAGTCCATTATAATAAAATAAATTCGGTATCAAACTGTCGCACAGGTATGTCTATGGGGTTCGTATGGGGTAGATTTCTACAAACCTCTAAACAAGGAGATGTGGTCAACATATAACTGCGACCTGACATCAATCTGTGCGTTGAAGTATGAGGAAAAATCCGGTACCTCCGTTCAGCGCTCTACCCACTAAGGTTGACTCCAAATTTAAAAAAATATATATAAATTTGTTATGTCGTGTTTTGTGTATCTTGAAGGGGGAGTAAGAAAATCCCCTCAACTTGACACTTTTTTAATTCCACCTCCGAGATTGTTTAAAATATAATGCACCTGGGAAACAAATTTTAGAGTAAGATATAAATTAAAATCCGTCTAGTTATTCTAAAAAAATATAGTTAACCCTTATAGTGGAATCGATGTATCTTAAATCAAACGAATACCAAACAGTGAATACGAAGCCGGGGTCTTCGATTAATCACAAGGCGTGACCGAGCGGCAAAATTGCTTGGGACGCAATACAATGGTTGTGATTGGGCGTCGTCACTGAGACCGAACAACCTTGCGTCCAGTGCACTGGTTATTCGCCCACGCACCATTGTGTTCGTCCCCACCACAATCAACCTCACCGCGCGTGCCTGCTCAACGAACCCTTTGTGGCCGGCGGGGCGCGGGGGAGGCACGGCGCTCGCGTCCAATTGGACGCACAGCCCTCGGGCGCAAATTGGGCGAATGACAACGGTCGTCGACAAAGGGCTGCCATTGATTCTCGAAAGCAGGCAGTACAATCAGTTCAACACGCTGATACTAACGCGTACGTCAAAGTTATACGCGATGGAAAATCGCCTCAAACGACTTGATACTCTTGTAACAGCGACCAATTACTAAAATTAATCTTATAGGATAATACGTACAGAAAAATTAAGAATGAATTCATATCAAAATGGTCTTAGCGGAAGATAATTCGTATTGTACAATATGAAGAAGCAGTTATGAAAATATACAGATGATTCTAATAGCAAATGTTTAAAAGCTTTGATTAACAAAAAAAAAATAATAATAATAATAATTTTAAAAAAGTAAATTTAAAAACCAAAATTTAATTACATCTTCCAAGGAAATTGGGAACTGACCTTCCCTGAAAGTTTCGCATACAGGAATGTACAACTGGTCCACCTCTTCATATTTTATAATCCTGAATGTATTGTAGACACCACAACATTAATATTAATGTATTGCGCCAGAATGCCAACCGAATAAAATAGGAGTCTGACTGAGTAGTGAAGGCGGAATTAAGCAGAAACAGTCAGTGGTGGCGAGGGTGGCACCAGATCGCGATCCACAAAAATAGCGAGCAAGGCTCTGCGACGCGAGCGTGGCCGCCGCTGCCGTCGCCGCCTTGTGATATTGTGCAAGATGGCGGAGCGCGCAGGCGGTTTATTTTCGTCATAAAAAAGTTTTGACGGTTCGGATAGATGCGTGTGGGTGAGCAGCATGGGGAACGGGGGGGGGGCGAAGAAAGGGGTGGGAGAGGAAAGCTCTGTGTTGCGTTAGGTGTTGTTTAGTCTCGAGGGTGTGACGCCGACTCGGAGGAATAATCTCGATTTCTTCGGCTTTCCGCGGCAGCCATTCGAGGGCTATAAACCATCGTGGGAAAAGATAACAGAAAAAGTGTGCTAATTTTCATAAAACTTTTATTATAATACGTATGACAAAAAAATCAAAAGAAAGGGATACAGTAATTGAATGATTGAATAAAAACCGCTCATTTATGTACAAATCTTTTCAAATAGTTAAATTAAAAATTTTTGAATTCGTACCTGAGAGTACATTAAATTTGTTCAAGTACCTTTTGAACGAGAAAAACTAGCAGATTTAAATTATATAAGTGATAATACTAGTATAATGTGGGGAATGAACTACCAAATGGGTGCTCATGAAAGTTATAACCCGAGCCATAAACTACAAGAGCGAGTCCTAGAAACACAATGAGCACACAGAATGCTCTCCACATTCGATGTCCATCACTTACGTCAAGGGCATCTCGAGTATGCGTTGGAGCGGGGGGCGAAGGGAGGCGAAGGGAGGAGAGCGTGCGGCCGGCGGCGCCTCGGCTATCGCTCTGCCGGAGTCCACATAAAAACCCTCTCAGCCGCCGACGCATCCGCGACACAAAGCGTTTTGTGTTATTTTTAACATTCGATAAGTAACCAGCAACCCATCCAACCTTTTCATTCCATCTAAGTTCACTACAATGGAAGAACTCATCGAACAACATTTATTACATCACGTATACAATATTTCATCCTAGTATACAATATTTTATTGTATTTTCAGAGTAATATTATTTTATATTCGTAATTTTGTATGTGTTTTCAGGAATGACAGAGTAGGAATTATGGTCCGGACCATTTTCACGAATAAAATTCAATATCATCTTTTAAAAATATATTTGGCCCGCACAATAGAAGACTTGTACAAAAATTATCTCACAAAAACAATTTTTGTTAAAATATTTAAAACATTTAGCGTCTATTACTTTGCAGCTGGAATGGATGTGGAATTTCAATCCTGAGCACTGCACTAATTATTATTTTTGGAAGTTATATTTCAACTAATTAATCCGTATCGCTAACATGTCGGGATAAATCACATATAATTTGTATACTATATTGAAGTCTTGAAAGTAAATTTCATTACCAAAAAGGACAAAAACCCATACCACCTCCATAGTCATCAAAACTAAGAAAACGCGAACTGGAAATAATCGGAAGGGAGAAATGCAGGAGGAACTCAGCAACCATCCCAGGGGCGTCCTAAAACATAATTCGAAAGTTAAACGTCGCTATGAAGGTTGCTCCGCAACATCTACAAAGATCTGAAGGATTCTGCGTCGACGGCGCCAACATTTGCAGGTGCGTAATTAAAGATACCTGCAGGTCTTATTCAATTTTCCATTTAACTCTCTCAATATCCAAGCATGCTCTCCATCTCTGTGTTCTAAGAATTTCCGTCTTCTTCGTCCTTCAAAATAAATAGGACATATTGGAACACAAACATTATTCAGATGGTCGTAATTTTCCAACACATCACTTCATTGATTCCATCAATCTATTTTCAGTTATTATGGAATTATTCGAAGATTATGAAACCAACAAATGTCTACTCGGTTATTGAAGTATTATTTGTTGTCCTCCCTCTGTAAAAGATATACTTCCCCCTCTTCTTTTTCTTAAAAATCAAATTAAATTTAAACAAAGAAATTTTTAGTCACAAAAAGCAGTTGCAAATTGCATATGACCACGTGGAAAACAAACTAGTTTACTTTCCGGAAGCAAGCAAGGGACCATCCCAGCTATTCCGACCAAACAGGGGCGGATTTGTCATTTCTGCGCTAAAAAAAAGGCATGCATCTACCTAAAATAAGAATAAAATAGTAATTATCTCTACATAATATCAACAAAATTATATTTAATAAAAGAGAAGAAAAAGTTATTTTACTAATACGTACTGTAATTAAAACTTTAAATTATTCCGAAATCATAACTGACAATTTTATATCCCCACCACCCTTTCCAAAGAAACCTCCCTTCAGTCAAACCACCGAAGTCGGGTGGAAGGATAGACTCCTCTCCATATTGAATAGATAAATACACCCCAAATTTAATCGACAGAGTAAATTCCTTGAAGCACGCCAACTTCTCCAGTGGCGCAAACATTGACACGAACAGTTTTGTAAAACTTGAATTCGCAATTAACTAAAACCCCTCCTCTGCCTTGCTCTGAAGAGCAAAGAGAACCTCTGTATCTGGTTGATGTTGGCGATCCCAATTAATAAGTCGCGCATTCGACTTGTCGCGAGTAGAATTCGATTACGACAAACGAGAAGATTTCTCTGACGCAGATAGGAGAAGTTGTCTTTCGAGATGAACGTAGATTAGGCACCTCACAGATGACACGAGAAGTGTAACATATATTTCTTACATTGTTTTAATAAAACGTGTTGTAAATATTTGAGAAAAATTCTTACATAAATACTGTATTGAATTGTTTGGGAGAAGTTTCATATATTATATTAAAACAATAAGGCATTTACTTTTAAAGAAAAACAACAACTGATTTTTCCCCATCTATGAGAAGAACCCATAAGACGAACACGATAACTTCTACAGTAATTCTAATTCGAGTGGACCCACCACAGTTTTTGTAAGTTCATAAACAAGTTTCATTTTTCTATTTTCTTAAGTTTTAAACACATTAAACCAATGCGTTTCTTCTGGTTTGTATGAATTCCAAATTCTACACACTTCTAAGATTTCATTGTTATGAACAACCCTGATACCACGACAACAACAAGATATAGTGAAAAAGCAGATACTGCAATACGTTACCCTTGGCGAGATTACCGTAACAAAATTATAGTTTATTTACAAAACCATCTTCTCACGCATTACATTAACCGCAAAACTATTTTGAATCAGATTTTTCTTTGAAATGAAAGTTGTTTTGTAACTACGACAAACAACTCATTATTCATCACAAAACATCGCCGAGTATTTACGGGTTGTCATATCCGAGAAAGTACGTCACTACAAAAACACTAAAAAAATATTTAGTTGACCACACTGCATATGAAAAAGCAAAAGATAAAAGGATGGACTGATAGATTAATCCAAGAGGCAACAAAAGCCAACGACATACCAGTGCGTATCCGGAAATGAAAGCTACGAGACTCAATTCGATAGTAATTTTAATCGATCAACAAAACGACAGCCTTTGCGCTAAAAGAGACTCCTAAATGATTCCCGAAAGACGATCAAAGCACCGACACAACCTCGCATTTCCATAGAACGTTTTAAAAAAGAAAAAAAAAGTGCCACCGCCCGTGAGAGAACTCATCATTGTACGTACATTTCAATCCAGAGTGAAAAAAGCTCTCTACAGCAGTAGCAATGACATAGCGGGGTAACGACACTATCGTTTTATTAGTTGTCAATGCTTCCACTCATTCCAGTACGCTAATAGAACATGCACAACCCTACATCCCCACAGCACAAAACTACATTGCGAAAAAGGACCTAACAAAAACTAAAAACAAAAACAAATATTTGGGTATTAGGAGAGTAGTATATAATGACCTGTGGGTGGGCAGAACTGTCACACGAAACGTCAGAAAACTGCAAAAAGCACTCGCCGTATGACGCAAGGTAGGGAGGGGAAATATGGTCGCATATTCATTTCACATTTTCACCGCTTCCATGGCCGGATAAAACAATTCTCAGGGTCTCTAATTGGATATCCCAAGTCCGGGTGTGCGATTGCAAATACACTGCAAATTATCGGGAGACAATTCAGCCCTACAGAGACAGGGATACAATCTAGGGACGCAGTACCGTGGTCCTATACGGTGCGGATCAATGAACGTTGGTACGAATTAATAAAAAAAACCGCCCGAAACACAATCAGAGCAATTAGCATAACATTTGTGCATAATAGCTGACACCCCCATCCATATTCACCACCAACATACCCAAATCGCATACCCACATCCATCACATATAGTCTATCACCATTTGTATTAGCACGCGTACACACGAATAACGCATGTCTCTGTATCCACGCGTGTATACGGATCCAAATAACACACACGGAATCACAAATAGACAAATAACCTTTTGTAAACAGGTTATAATTGGGCTGTGGCATAAAGAGAAGAGGGGGAGGGTATGGGAAGGACCGGCGTATTCTATCACTGCCATTACGTCTGGTTAGTAAATATAATTGAGCACACACACATGCCGATAAACAAAATATGAAAGCTGCATTTTTGTAACATTCCGTCGCTGTCATCGTGCCGCCACCGCCGCAGGCTGCGCGAGTACCGCTTTTGACCGAGTCCGACTCAATTTAGGCTGCATGAGCCGACATGCGTCCGCCAAAAGCATCAATCCTCGTAAATTCATCTGTAATGGTAGCGGCGTGCAAAAAACGCTGTCGGGTTACGGAGGGATGGGGAGACGGGACATGTGGCGGCGAGGGGGTGCTGATTGCGTCTGGCAACGGGGTTTTAATCCGCCCATGGCGGCTGGTGTGTTGGAGACGCATCTGCGGGGAAATACCTCCGCGGGGGCGGAAAGAGATCCTGATCCGCCAATTATCCCAGCAGTGAGCGATTGTGACCATGTGATGTAGCTACAGAATCGCTATTTCTCTTGACTTGTACTGGACGCAGGCACGGCAATGGTCCTTAGTGGACGCAGTATTAACTGTGAGTTATACAATGTACCAGTTCCAGCAAATTTTTATTTCGATAATTCCACTGGCCAAGATCTCTCACTCGTTTGATCTCCACATCCTTTGGATTATACACTCCTAATTTTTCATTTATGATTCATTAATCCTACAGATTAAACCGTGATATCCTACAGAAAATTGGTCAAACCGTATCCATGAACAGGAATTTTGAAGATTCAATAATAATCCAGCCAAAGAGCAGAACGTGACCAACAAGTACATTTTGTCAACCTTTGGTCCAGTGTTTGCCACGTCAAAAGCTACGATCACAAAGGTTACATCTCTCTCATGATAGGTTGAGTGCACATCCAGCGTGAAGGGAGGTGTGTCCTCGCTGCGTGCGACGCCTCATCGAGGAATGCACAGAGAATAGTCCATCACAAAGACAATTCACTGACGCACCGCAGGCGCGTTGTCACAGTGGCGCCTACGCAGCGACCATGCATGCACACGTGAACAGTGACACGTGCGCGTCGCTCGGTTATCGGACCAATGGCTGCGAAGATGATTCACAGAGTCCAAGCACTTTCCAACTCACTGCACTCAGGAATCTTTACTGCACCGACGTATCCCACAGAATTGTCTACTCATGTGATTCTCCTGTACTATTCCCAACTTTAGAATATAAATTTGTGTCGCTTACTGTTTTGCTTACTCCGCACAATCCTTTGCTCGCGTGTCGAGTGTTCAGCGTAATTTTTCTTTTTTGACTGATGATAATTTCATATGATATTATCTCTTACTCGTAAAATACCAATTTTTTCTACAGATGTCTAATCCAGGATTTAACTGATTTATGCTCCCTTATTTATTGCTTTAATACACCCATAAACAGCTCCTTATCCCGTTCCAAGTACCAATTTTCTTCTATTTCACTCCTGGATTTCTCTTTTGGAATATTGTCTTCAAGAGGTTTTCCATACCAAATCTTTTTCGTCTTCTAAAATTTAATTTTTATTGTTATATCATTATATTTCCCATCTTAAATTTTCCCTTATTTGGCTACATCCTTTTCTTTTTATCTACTCGCTAACTACCACTATACTGCTATTCTGGAATGAACATTCCACCTTTTCTCTCTCTTGACTTCATACAATTTTGGGAGCGAATACTACCAAGACGTTTTATTTCTATTATAACGATTTATATAGGAAATAAAATTTAATTTTTTCAAACAGTTCAGGGAAAGATAAAAATATTGGTTCGTTCAAAAAGCCAATGAGGGCGTGGAGTCACTTTGAAAGCTTTCTTCCGCAAGTCACTGTGTCCCTCCTTTAAGAGTACTTCCCCAATCCCTTTTCTCCTCTTCCCAATCACCAGCATCCATAGCGAGAGCAGATATTTGCATCCGATGGCGCATGAGTCGCCGCCTATAATGATACACATTAGAGCAACTAATCACACAACTATACGTAGCCCTACTGTCACCCCGTTACATTCGCTTTACTGGACGGTCCTCCACCCCCCAATCTCACCCCCTAGCCTGGCGCGCCGTCGCCGACGCCACTGCCGCTCTCGGCGCGCTCCACCGCCGCCGCAAAACCATCAGCGCGCGCTTCCCCGGCGGCGGCGGCGGTGAGCGCGGCGGCGTAGCCTGGGATGGCGACGGGAGTGGTGCGAGGTTTGGAGGGCGGGGGAGTTTACCATCAAACAGAAATTATAAAACACATCCCCGACCCCGTGCCTCGTCCCTACGCGTCCCCACGCCACCTCGCGTCTGTATTCCATACAGCAGCATCCATTTCAAATGCATTTGAGGGATAATGACAAATAGAGTATATATCAAGTCATTATTCCCAACCTCTGTGTGCTAATGAGTGATACAGGCAAAACTGAAATCCGCTTTGGCGCGCGCTCGCCGTTTTCCCTCTACCCACGCGTCTCCCTCCCCCTTCCCTCTCTTTCCATCACTTACCACCATTCTCGCGAACGCTCCAGTCCTTTACGAACCCTCTTTGCCCACACTCCGTTCCGCACCCACTGCGGAGGAAACGACGTCGCGGCCATTATCAGCGGTCAAACGGGGGAAAAGAAGATTAATAATACTTTTTTCTCCGCCGCTGTTACAGTGACGTTAACCAAACTGCTCGGGCGATTCACACGCCTCTCTTCGCCAGATTCTTTTATTTTTTTCACAAAAAAACAACATCGTCTGCTCGCCGTCTTCTGAAACAGACGGGCGGACAGAAATGGCGGAGACTTAACCAAAAAACAACGTGATACCCCTTGACTATAGAACGCCACACGGGACAAGGACAGAGCTTAAAGAGTTGGGAGGGTGGGGGTGAGAAGGGAGTGGAGCGGGGGTGGCGGAGGTGGAGAGTGAAGGGACGGAAGTTTCCATTCCGCGCGAAACAAAAGAGACAAAGGGGCGAGAGGCCGAAGAGAGATAAAGATACAAACACTCGGTGTGCGGACGGACGCAGAACGGGGCGAGGGAAAAGGGTTGAAAAGCGTGCTTCCGCAGAACAAAGCTCCGAAACAGATCGCCGTGCGCTGATAACACAAACCCCGCCTCCGCCCGAGCGGACAAAAGCGACCCCCGCACAAAAAGCGGAAAACAGATTTGCCCCGGAGAAAATAAAAAAAAAATAGGAAGGCGAAAGAAAGGGAAGAAAGGCCGGGGAAACTGGGAAATAAAAGCGCGCGCCGGCGATCGGGTAGAGAGAATTCCTTCGTGGAGCCACAAAGCGCCTGTGACGTCACAGCCGCCATGTTTTCGGACGGACAATTCCTATTGGAGGGCGGCTGATGAATTAACAATGACGCTTCTGAATTGAGTTTCCAAACCGAGGTAGAGGCGCCAAAGCACCGCGAACGCATTGCTGCCAAACTACGAAGTAGGTCAGTGTTGCGGTCGAGGCGCAGAGAGAATAACTTCTACATAAAGAGATGTAAATTAAAGCAATGAAGACGTAATGAGTTCATACAACTAAAGATCTGACAAGTATTTCAAAACGGTCAGAAAGAAATTATATTTTTATCAAAGCTTGATTCCATGTGTTTTTAGTAATGCATATATTTAAATTTTAAATTGTTTTCTAATTTAACAAATACATATAAACCCACGATGCACCGTTTTGTTCCAGTCTGTACAGTTGTATTCTTTGGAGTACAATCCGAATGGGAATCATTCAACAAAAGCTCATCGAGATGCGGCGGAGTGAAAGACAACGCGCTAATCACTCATTGCGCTTCCGCGAACTCAGTCCCAAGCATCTAATCTCATCAAGAGCTTAACTCTCCCACTTGGTCCCTCACTTCCTCGCATCATTTTCAAGCAGCAAACGGATCTGGAGAGAGGGATAGGGGAAAAGAGATGATGACATTTCCCAGCCTCTACACCTTCGCTTCCATTGCATGTTCGGTACACACTTTTCTTACGTCAAAAAAATGGTACCTCATTGGTAAATAGTTAGTGTCAGAAAGATATCCACATGTAAATCTGGTTGCAGAAATGTTATTAATATTCTGAATATTTATTCTAAACTAACTTAGCTTCAACAATACATTTTGGGTACTTTTGAACTTATTTTTCCAAATACTTTATTCCTTTTTGCTGATAATATCTTTCGGTGGTTGTCATCTTAGATCAATTCATTTTCCCGCTTTCGTTTCTGACATTAAACGATTTACTAGAAAGTAATGAGCGAAAGAGACAACACCCACAACAGAAATATAATCATTACGATTTTTCGTCTCGTTGAGATATTTTTCAGCGTCAGGATAGTAATAAAACAATGTAAATGCGTCTATTTAAAAAAAACGTAGAACACTATGAAGTATTCATAGTAATGTACCCACCCAACAAGCTCCAGAAAATTTCAGCCTCTTTATCTCTATTTCTTTGTGTTTTATCCTACGTCCCCTGACTTGTCGGACGCACCACCCACATTTTCCGCAGTTTGTAAGCAGTATTAATTAATCACCACAAACAAATCTCATTTTAACATTCAACTAAACTTAATACATCGTAATTCGTATTTCTCATAGCGATGTTTCAGCTCCATACTATTAGAAAATTCCCTTCATCATCCCAAATCTTATGTTCAAAAATTATCTTTCTTTCCATTGAGGGTCGCTTTGTGCCAGAGAGTAGGCTTTCATCGACCTCACGAAGGTCGCCGCGTCGCAACAACACAGTCGCGCACCACATGACGGCATCATTTTGGAGGTCTGTGTCTCCACCATTCTAAAGCACCGCCCTTTGTTATGCGGTCTCGACTTCGTCCATTGTGATACCCCACAACAAAATTCTTCGCCAACCATTACGGGACCACCATCTCCATTCCCCACGCATTTCTCTTTGTTTCTTATTCATCCTATCCCTACTTTCTTCGATCATGTCCAACAATTTCTCCCTCTCCTAACCTTCCCGTCCCCTGCCTGCCGCCTTACAACCGCCGCCGACGAGGCGTCCTGCCGTCGATTACGAGCGCGTTGACTCCGCTTTGAGGCGGCGCAAATTGTGCGGCATGTTCCACAGAAACCCTCATGCGTTGGTCCCTATAAATTCAACCACAGCGCGCGGAAATATATGCGTTATATAGCATCCACAGAGGAAGAGCGTTTGCAGCTTTTGTCTTTCACCATTAAATCCGGGAGTGACCTCAGTTCCCGGATATGAAATGTATTTCATAATCGAAATTAAGTTCCAGTGTGTGTCGTGTGTGTCTATACCAACAGAAGGACACATTTCGAGAGGAAACGTTCGCAAGGGATGGAACAATTCCAAAATAAACAGAAAGATAATATATTCAAATCAAAAGAGGTGAGTCCAAGAAAAAGTGCTGTTAAATGCGTCTCTCGCTGAAGAGCGAGAAAAAATCTCAGGTTATTCAATTTGATAACGAAGTTAGAGGGCGGAAGAACCAGGAGGGCCAATCGCCAGGTACTTTAGAGATCAATTCCACCGTGGAATTATAACACACACAAAAGATTTAGGATTCAGCAACATTTATTAGACCAACAAAATATTTTTAGTATTTAATAATTTCTGAAAACTCGCAATTTGCGGTGTAATTTCAGTGTTTCATTAATAAGTATATAATATGTCGTTTAGGTAACTGTAACGCTTTCTGAAAATTTTAATTTTTTTATTATATTTAGCATGTTTTAGACAGTTATACCCTTAGTTAATCAGGTCACAAACTTTGTACCTATCCAACATGTTACCAGGTAATAAATTTTTACTACAGAACTCCACAAGTCAAATTGATTCTCTCTCTAATCAACAATCAACTCTTGAGCTCTTAATTCACACCCAACGTCACTATACGACACTACTTGCACATAACAATGATCTAGACCCTCCAAATCAAAAGTCTACAATACAGCAAGTTTAATTATTCATGAACGTAGTGGTTCGTAGCTAGTAGGGCTATTTGCAGAATGCCACGACAAAGGGTATGCGCCAAATCACGTCTCTTGCACCTGACTTCCCGAGATTTTGCGTCACAGGTTAAATCGCCTTATGGACATAAAACTAGAGAAAGATTCACACACAACTTTCGTTATAAGGAACGAAAACAATACATTGTCGAAAGCGAGGAAAAATGTGAGAATTTAAAAAAGGATAAATGGGTTTAAAAAAAATAATAACATATTTTTGAAAAATGTTTCTAAAAAAGAAAAGGAATTGCCGGAGAGCGGTACACTGAGCGGGGAAGACGCATCCAAGAGGCAAAAGAACCCGGGTGTCAAGGTTGGGAGTCTTAATTGTAGTCGGAATTACAATGTGACGACAAGATGGCGTACGGTAAGGAATGACGCAACGTAGCGACGGGCACCTGAAACAGTGGCAGGTTACGGTGGAAGAGAGCAGGATTCGAAGAGCAGGAGGAGTCACAAGGGGAGGAGAAAATGGTGGGGAAAAGAATCCAGGCCTTAATAGCTCGTGGTGGGAAAGAAGACGAACAAACGAGATAGAAAATGAAACAACTGAGGACGGCAGAGGGGAAGGGATGGACATAAAAAGAAGCAGTATTCTCAAGATGACGCCACCTTAAATCTCGTCTAAATAAAATACAAGAAGATGAAGATGGATTTTTTGAATGAGAAATTTAAGTTGTTTACATGAATTAGCAGAAACTAAATTGCTATACAACGTCCATATTAGATACTAATTCATTATAAAAAATGTTGATAAGTCATCATTTTTTATTTGACATAACTATTGACTGAGAAGAGAACTAGAATGCAGAAAATACCAATCAAAATGAATCTTATCTTTTACTACAGTAAACATAAGCAAAAAAAACGACGGTTTAACTCTTGAAAAAGAAAAACTTACAAACAATAATTTCTTTTAATAATAGGAAACACTTAAGTTAGCATAGAATACGTAAGATGGGGATGAAAAGTATTGAATCGCATGTAATATATTGCACATTTTATAATAATGGCCGTAAAAATGACATTCAGAAAACAATTGTTTGAAGTGTTTCCCGCATAGAAGAGACTTGGTTCCAACATTCGGTTGAAAAGGTCCCCACCGCCATTTTGGACCGCTTGACCGAAAGGGTTGGGCGCCAGTCCACCTAGTGCGCAACTCCGGACACAATAGGTAGCCAAGACAATGGGTTGGCGGGGCGCTGGTGGCAGTGAAGGCGGCGCCGTTAGGACCTGCGCGGAGGCACGCGAACAGCAGGAGCGCGGCGCGTTGGGGGAGAGGGGGAAGACAACGCAGTCGGCGCCCGCCACGCCGCCACCCGCTTCGTCCCCACCTACGCACCGGCAAACAAAGGCTCGCCATTGTTCCGTGCGGGCGGTGACCGCACCAATGGCGGCGGGCGCTCGAGCCTTCTCAGCCAATGCTGGGGCGACGTTCCACGCCCCCGCGCCGCGCCGGCGTCGCGCGAAGGGGATTGTAGTCGGTACAATGCGCGGAAGAGTGGGGTGAAGGTAGAGGGAGATACGTAGAGGTCCAGTTGAAGACGTTCTGCAGATAATGAATGAAGTATCTGCACTCCTGTGTTTTAAATATGTTTGAGTGTATTATTATAATGTTGCATTCCATTGTATTAATTGTACATTGAATATTCGAACACTTTCTTGTAGATCCTAGTTGCATTATGCAAATAAAAAAGATTTCTGAAGAAAAAAAACTGTTAACAAAAATTTATTAGAGAATATTTCTGCATTTGTAAATTAAACTTTTTCACAAGCAGGCTATTCGAGGATATATTTCTTTTGTTTTTTTTTGCTTTAAATTTCTTCTATTTTCCAAGAGTTTTTTTTTTTCCAACTAAAAGTAAGACAAGATAAAAGCTTGCTCTTTTCTCGATATAATCACAGAAATACTAAAAAATACAACAATCAAAGTCGGTAACTCCTTAAATTCCGTAAAACCCATCCGCCGCTCCGTACATCCGATGCTTGACTCGAGCATTTTTGTGCTGAGGGATATTAAAAACCAGTGAAATATTGCGGCCAACAGGTGAGTATGATTGCGGGTCGAGCTGACGTATCGCCGTCTTCCTTCTATGCAACTCCGAATCGGAACACGAGACAAGATCTAGTACCATTTGTTAAATTTTTTCCTTCTCTTTACAATCCAACTCCCTACACTCCACTTTTCCACTTCACTCATGCTTTGTACTAACCTTTTTTGTTCACATTTCACATCATTTCTTCTTGTAACTGCCTTCTAAACACTTCAACTATTGTCTCACTAACACACTTTCTTTCCAGCACCATCTATATTCTTTCAAGTACTTCCCTAAAATTTTCTTGAATTCCTCAATGTAATTTAGAATAACAATGTGACAAAGCCACTTTTTTCCACATTCACCGAGGTTTCATTATAAGTAAACCTAAAGAATAATTTCATTTCTAGCTATGAAAAACCGTGAAAATTTTCTCCCATAAATGTTTTAAAATCTCTTTGATTCAAATGTTATTTACCTATCAAAAATTTCCGAATATGTAGTATTAGTACATAGAAGATGAACATATGTTTCGGTGTTTATAATAAAAGAAAACAAAATATGATTCCTGTTGATCTGTGATAAAATTGAAATACATAATTTTTAAGTGTCATTTGGTCTGATTTATTTTTGCGACTTATATCGTCGGGAACCAGTATATTTAATTATAAAAATATACATCAGAGCGTAAACAAATTATAGTGTTACAGTAAATTTGAATTTGTTTAAATAAATGAGATTTGTCGGTCGATTTGCACAGAGTAAATACGAAATTCAGAGGTGCACTTTTAATCAGAGATAAATACTAAACACATATTCCCTTTCCATGGACAAATGTTAATTACAAATATCGATCATACAATTACTGTATGATGACATTATTGGAAACGAGAATCGGGATGTAAAATAGACCGAAAATATATTGATGTATGAGAATGCTGAGATATCGACGTAGTCGTAAGATAAAAATTGTCCATTATTTGTTCATCAAATATCACAAGAATCTCTAGCCACAAAAATCGATAAATTTTTAAAAGAAAATTATTTCATTTTAAAAATATAGTATTGAAAATTCTTCATTTTACCCATGAGAAAAGCACAATCTTCTTCTCTGATTCGACATTAAAATCTCCTTATGTGGGAAATACTATATGAGATTACGCACATTTATCCACAAATTCCGAAAACTGTATATTAAATTATATTTGTTTCCGAAAAAAAAATTCTTTTAAAAGCACTAACCTTTCCCATCATTTAGTAAGTTTGTTATGTTCCGGTGTCGAAAACATTAAATGATATCTTTAATTGTTCTGGAATATTTTAAAGGAAATCTCATCAAAATTTTATCATGCACTCAAATTAATAAAGACCAGCAGAATTGCTCGATGGTTACAGTATGCTGATTGATTATTGTTCTTGTTGAATGGAGACGAGTAAACAAGAAATGTTCAAACGTTCTTCCTGATACCAAATCAAACTAAATCAGTGCAATTAAACCTATATTTGTAAAGAGTATGTTCTCAATGCAAGAATTTGCATTTTATATAATTACTAAAATATCATGCGACTTTCTACAAAACGGGTAAATTTTCTGACTGAAGAAAGAATCTGCAAACTTATCATCACCCAATTATACATAGGTATCTCAGAATGTATATTATGTCATTTTATCCATACATAATTTCATATTTAATAAAAAAAAAGTCAAAAGGAAACAAATATTCATATTCGACTTATTCATTATTATTTATTTTTTATTCCAAACTTTTAAAGAATCCAGACGTACTTAGGACACACATCAGAAACCAAACGATCGTTCAGATCAAAAGTAGTTCAGGCTAAAAATGCATTGCATGTCTCTGAGTTAAAATGATAAACGACAAAATCTGTCATAAAATATGATTTTGAAAAACTTATTCCAACATATGGCATTGCTCAGCATAAATTTACGCTTAAGTGAACTTCACAATTCAGAAAAATCAAATGACATATTTCAAATGAGATTTGTAAGTAAATTACAGAATTTCGAAGTATATACACAAGATGATTGTTAATTAGACGTACTTGTCTTACAGTTAATTGGTTGTAATGAAGCATGCAGGTACGCTCCTACAAAAATATGTACGCGGCAACGTGAAAGAACAATAGTGTATGTGTAGATCACGAGTAAAGAGGAAAATAGAAAATAAAGAAAAACCACTACGGAAATAGATTCGGAGTACATTAATAACTAATTGTGTTCACAGGCCCTTGTTAGACACAATTGTCCAAAATCACTCCAGCAGAAATCATTTTACCATATTGTGAATATTTTAATATTCACGTAGGTATGCTCTAGATAGGGTTTTTCAAAACTCATCTTCTATACAAAATCACTCTATAATAGTAATAAGTGTATTTTTCTCGTATTTTTGGGGGGTTTGGAAAAGTCATCTAACCTTGGAAGCATTGCAATAGATAATTCTGGTATGAATTCGAGTACTTTATCGCACTTAATCAAACAGTGAATAATACAGTTATTATGAGAATGATCTGTCTGAAAGGAATGTAAGGTCAAAATTTTTTCGTAAAAACTTCTAAAAATCCATTTTTCTGATTATATATCTTGATTTCAGTGATACTGACAACCGCATCGCAACAACAAAATCTTCCATCCCAAGCCATAAAGGGTCGATTAGTCTTTCTATAAAGTGGGTTAACCTAGATATGCTCTGTGTATCTTTGCAGCCGCGTTGTACTTGCCTCATGGCAAGGCACATCCCAGCAGTCAATGTAAGAAACCCACTTTTATTGTTGTATTTGTAAATGGGAAATGTAGCGTACTATTGAAGCTTATCTACATGGAGCGATAGGAGTTAGGAGTCGGGTGGTAGGTCATTGTTAGTAGGTGGGCCGCTTAGCTGGGTTTACCAACAACCATGTGGAGGGGTTAGTAGAAGTGGTTAGTTATTGATACTAGGAGCTGGAAAGAGGAAGGTAGTAGTTTCCGTAGTCACAGCAGAACTGGGACATTAATAAGCTACAAATTCGGGAATCGAACCCGGGATGACTTGGTGAGAAGCGACAACACTACCACCTGCGCCACCGGTGGGGCACTAAGAAACCCACGAAGGGATGGAAACCAGCTAACGGGAAGAAAAGAGAAGGGCGATAACACTTCATGAACTGACAACGTTTTCGGATATTCACTGTTGGTGCCGTAGTAAACGTAGCCTGCAAAAGTTACCATTATAGTCCTCGCAGCAAAAGAAAAGTAACGAGACGTAACCAATGTAGCTGAGAGCGTGTTGTTGTCATATGTCTGGGTCGGAGGGTTGCCTAGCGTAGCTCCATCCATTCCAGATCCACACAAACCGTTGTAAAGCTAACTTCAGGCACTGTTCTTTCAGCCAAAGGTTAAAGATCAAGCCCTTTCACTGTCGCAGTTGTCATATCATATACTGTCAATTTTACGAATCGACTGATATAGGCGGCAGCATACGAACCTATTCTCACAAAGAATCTGCTGATGAGTAAAACGCCCACAAGTCCACAGAGAGAGGCAGAGCCGACAATCTCGCAACACTGGCATTGGCTCCTCCACTTTCATATAGTCTTTAGACTCCTCCCTCATTCCTTTTCTGTTGCTGCAGACCATATGAATCTGCTGTCGAAAGCATATCTTGAATTTCCCTTCAGCTTAAATCATGACTGTTTTCCCGTCCGGTATTCTTCGTTCATAAATTGTATGCGTTCTAAAAATTGCAACTTTCTACAATGAATTATACTCTATTTTATAAATATTCTAAAAGTGGGTTAAGGAACAATTTTTTTAAAACCACAAATAGAGAAATAATCTCTATTCAACAATATATTCGCGTATTTTCCGTTATATTTGAAAAGTTCTGAAAATATCCTCAGCACTGAGTAATAGTTTGTCGCTGTCAACAGGAATGATATGCGGCTTAATTTGGGTTGCTTGCCCTGAAAACTGAACACTGTGATTACTCACAGTAGTCAGGCATGCCGAGACATTTCTACGACAGCTAAAGAAAAATTGTCTAAAACTATGTTCCAACTCTTCGATAAATGGAGATATGCTGTCCCGCGTATATAGATAGAAAATATATTAGTATTTAAATAATTTTATGCAGGAGTAGTTACTTTTTTAACCATACATCCTATTTTAAGTTCCAGCACAAACACCAATTCATGAATATTGGTTTCTAAAGTTATTTTAAAGATAGGATCGTCACGCATTGTTGTAGTTCTTTTTATATACGTTTATGGATTTCATTACTTAGGAATTGCCACTAAAACCTGAATTAACATTTTCCGATACATCAAATTAAGTCCTGTCTGACTTTATTTAGTACTACTATCAATAACTGGTAAAAAATTTATTATATTTATCTTGGGAATTCCAGCTTAAGATTTCCCGCAAAAAAACAAAAAACGTTTTCATATCGAAATAAGACAATTCAATTATATATTTTTGTAAGGAATAATCCAAAATATTATATTTTATATTCATAATCCAAATTTACATATCATATTATCAATGCGAATTCATTGACGAATATATCCCCCGTTAAAAGCAAAGAGAATTATCAAATATTATACATAAATAATCATGTCAAAGAGGTGTTATGACAAACAGGAAAGAAAATTCATTGAACAATTTTGAGTCAAGAACATTTCGAATTTATGACAGCAGAAATTTAACGAAATTGTATCTTGTGTCTCAATTAATAACAGCAAGTGAATGTAAGAGAAGTTATGAACAATAAAGTGCGAATGAAATCGACACTCACAAAAACATATTCTAACAATGAATTATGTTAAATGTAGCACTCAAGGTAACACAAGCAATATCATGAAGTAATGCTTTCACCACGGAACCGCATTGCGTCCGTACAAAGGGACAGAAACGTTGTCTAACTCCTGCGTAGACCGACCTGCTGAGCGAGCAAGTCGAAAGGGTTGCCTTCTCTGCTCTGGCGCAGGGGCAGAGTCTTGCACAATGCACGACGCGGTCTGTCGACCGCAGCGTAGCGGGGAGCGTTGGGAACAAGCCTGAGATGCGGAGAAGCCAGGAGTATAACTCCGCCTTGTTAGTAGCGTTTCAGCGTCGAACAATTGGCTTCGACGGCCAACTTTGTCACCCCACGCGTCCGACCGTCTCCGCCTGCCCTAGACCGAGTCCTCTTGTTGGCGTTTCCGAGAACGTGCTGATGCGATAACGGAAGCTGAGAACGAAGGAGTGTGAGAGAGGCTGAACTGGACACAACTTCTACATGGAACTGTCACGGACTTATTGGTGAAGTGAACAATCAGAACCAACTATTGACCTATTTGTTTACAGACGTTAGGAACTCTTGAAGCATCAAATTGAAAGGAAAGTATAAAAGAAACGCAAGCGAGGTATCTTACGTAGATTAATGAACACCAAACACTAAAAAGCGACTTTTATTCCAAGAAAATTAAATTACTTCCAATATTAGTCCGGAGAACAAAATGATTCCAGCAACATTGAGAAAGAATCCTTTTGCAGGAAATTATAAAGAAGAAAAATACATTTTCAAGATTCTCAGAGGAGAATACTGACGATAATCAAAAAGCAGAATATCTAAGGGACTAATTATCGAAATTCGCCTTTGAGCCTTGCAGCTGCTGTCTCCTTGTGCGGACGAGACAGACAATCGACCGACGACGAACAGCCACAGTGCAGACGGTCGGACGGGGAAGTTGGGCGGGGCTCCAGCGGCAACAGACGCGATTTGCGTGTGACGTCACAGGCGTCCAGCCCCCCTCCCCCCTGCCTCACCCCGCACCCTCCCAGCACCAAAGTCTGACGAAGCCTTTTGATGTCGAAGAAAGGCAGCGACGAGATTGCGGAGATACAGCAACCAGAAAAGAATAGTGATCAGCCTGTAGAAACAGCAGCGGCGGCGGGATGTGAGAGAGCGGGAATCGGTAATGGTAGAGAAAGGCAAAGGAAAAGAGGCCTTCCGCTCCACCCACAAGAATACTCGCTGAGAACATACAATGTCGGGAACTAAGGACGGCGACGACGACGAAATTATACGAAAGACGTGCGCAGTAATGAATAAAAGAGTCGTGTGCTTCGTGTCGTAGGAACAAAGGAGACGACGAGAATGAGGAAATAAGCAAGTGAGCGACCGGTAGAATGGAAACGAGAAGCAGTCAAAAGATGGTTTAAAAGAAAACAATATTATGAGCTAAGACAATGCTAAGTTAAAACATAACAAAGAAGATATAATATTTTATTGGTTCACAGAACGTGTTCGAAGAGATTATTGAACGACCTGGGAAAGAAAAGAGCACATACAAGTGGAGTGGAAAATACACATTGGCGACACGAGAAATTTAACGTTAGGGAAGTCGTCCTGAGCAACACCGACTGGACAGGGGGCTGAAACTGGGAATGTGCACAGGCGGAAAGTCCTTCGTGAAATTGGGGAAAGAGAGGTTCCTTTGTAAAGGCGGAGATACGACGACGACGACATAGTGATATAAAATAATGAAGGCAGCTCGTTCTGCGGAGAGAGAAATATTCACGGAGAATAGAGAAAGTGCGAAGAGCAAGAGAGATTTCAAGGACCCCGAGGAAGAACACAGAGACAGAAAGAAAAAAGGGAACGTGAGGAAAACCAGACGTGAGAAGAACAACACCAGTAAGAAGACAGAGGAACGTGAAGAAGATGGGCGTGTGGGAAGAGTAGCTGAGGCAAGCGGCGCACGAGACGTACCACAGAAGAATTCATCCATCTAGATTTCAATTTTTATGCTTTTGATGTTGTTGTCCCAGACTAGCACTCGTACGTCTATGTGTGTGAACACGCATGCGAATGCGTGTGTAAGCGTGAGTCTCCTACTACATCACTGTGCGTCAGTTCTTTCAGGTTTCCTTCGCGTCCTTCCATAAAGCAGTTGTCTTTTTCTGTGCAACCAGCTTTTTTTTGTACATCTCAGTTTGTAATTCGCATCCCTCTCTCAGGATATACAGGGCACATTTTGCATAATGGACGAGAGCGTTGTATATCGTCAACGAAGCTCTAATTCAAATTACCATTCTCAGGAGAAACACAAACAAGAAGAGTATACTCTGTTTTATTCTGTATACAACAGTCGTGTCTCTTGCTTGCTATTTACTTTGCTACAGACGTGGAAACATTAACGTATACATTATATTTTATATTTTCTCAGAAAGAATCCTTGAAAGCTCTGAGTGTAGCAAATATAAACAATGACTTAACTTTGTGATCGAGCACGAACTTTAAGAAACAATAATGAAATATTTTTCATCGGAAATTTAGCTCATTCACTCCGGATTGATCGATGTATATTTGGTTTTCGTTGACATATGTTTTTAGCGATTTACTTTTATAACTCAATAAAAGATTAAAATGTACCTCTTTTGCATGAATATCTGTATTCTAAACGAATAAAATACTATGTCAAATTACAATATCTTTCCAATTAATTTTCTCAAAAACCTTCATAATTTTGTACGACAATTGTTCTGGAATAAAAGAAATAATAAATGAGCATTATCTCTCCAAAACTCTTCCCCTCTCTTCCACTTGTCTCTGCCACCTCCTTCCATCCCAACGGACGAAGTTGCGTGCGACCAAGACGCACTCTTCAAATATTCATAATGAAAACTAACAGAACAGCTATTTGTTTATGAGGTCGGAAAGAAAGCGACGGCTTATGCGGAGCAGCGACGGGACGGGGAGCGGGGCGAGAGACGCTTCTCAGAAGAAGAGCACAAGCAACGCATTGTGGTTGCTGGACACTCCATGGAAAAGGAGCACGCTGAAGATGGTTACTTTAGCCCTCCCCTCCTCGCCATCTCATCCCACCTCCACTCCCGCCACGACTGCTGTGCACGCGTTAGGGCGGCGGAGACGACGTCGAATCGAGATTTCAAGAGAGGGCGATGGAGGGAGCTGCATTATTAACAACGATCATTACAGACAAGCGGGCTCCGGTTACGTTGTTTACATAATCTGATGGTGGGTGGCGGGTAGTTGCGGGGAGTGGCGTGATGGGGAGGCGTCTGGGGAAGGTGACTAGGGAATGGGAGTGTAGATGAGCGCAGGGGTCGAAGAGACGGGGGGTGAGGAAGTCGTCTGCTTTTGGATCGACGCATATGAGAGAAGTCAACGGAATGTATGACGGGAATTCAAATATATTCTAATCAGAGATCAGTAAAGAAGAAGGAATGTAGGGCGAGTTGTGACGAGGGAGAGTTTTTGATGAGACGAGGTGGAGAGAAAGAGAGATCCTACAACGAAATGATATCAGAATAAGTAAAAGCAAAATGAGTAATCGGCGCACGAAACGAAATAATAATTAGTTTCTGATGTTATATCTAAGAATGGAGAAACTACATGGAAAATAGTAGCAGCACCGGAATTCAGTGTAAATACTAAGGAGTGAAGGTGCAAAAACTATTAGATTACTTAGAATACCCCGTATTTGGTTCGTTAGGAGTTAGAATTATCGGAATATAAAATTATCAGGACAAATAGTTTAGATAAAGCCGTAACATAATTCTAAATAGATTTGTATTACATAAATACTCTGTTATTGATTTACTCAATGAAACATTTTTATTTTACAATCCACTAATTGAAATGTATTTACAAATATCGTGTCTATTGTAACTTGCCAAAGATTTTTGTCTTCAATCTGGACATTCTACTCTACTAATATCTTTACTTCATTGCAATGGAATGTTCCGTCTTATTTAATTTTAATATATTAATTAATGTGCCCCTTTCACGAAGGTAGTCCTAGTTAAACTTTTTCATTTCTTTTTGTGTTCACGAAAGAGTTTATAATCATGTGACAATTACAGAACACAAATACAAATGTGGTTCAATAATTGTTACTATTTTGGTAACGTCAAAATTAATCGGCACAATTGTCATTAGACATTAGAACGTACTCAAATATTATGATTGTGATTATCAAGGAAGAAAATATGCTGTATTGGCCTCAAAACATTTATTTCATTTGGCAATATATAGTGAATGGAAAACTCATTCTCTTCTTACGATGAGCTTAAAATCATGTTTATAGTTTCTTACTAAGAACTAACAATATTAAGATAATTTATGAAGGCGTGAGAGTAGCTGAAGTGAGTGCAGCAAAACAATAAAAATAAAACTGAAAGCAAATGAGTGGAAATTACATTTACCAAGTTACGTTACAATTAAAATAATATGATCTTGATCCCGATAATGAAAATGCATAAGAATAAATTATATTTTGTTAATTATAAATGGTTGGGTGAATTAAATATACTCATACCTAAGCATTAATTTACCATATAGTTCATACAGGAATCTTGAGGTTAAAATTTGAGAACAGTTTTTAAACTGCAAGGCCGATTAATATGAAAAAACTTAATTCTAAGAAGGAATCAGAATTTACATACACGCTTATATCTTCTATCATGTTAAAAACGATAAAATAATTAATTAATGATTCTATTCAATGTCATATTATGTAATATTAAGGAATTTCGTGGTACATGTAATGCAATCAATGATCTTTTAAAGAACCATCGCATTACTCAAGTCCATATGATCTTGAACATACGATCAGTCACGAAGTTTGAAGAACGGAACAACATGCGATAAAGTGTGCTAAAGAAATCAAACAATTGGTATCATACGTAAGGAATTTTAACTAAACATTTTCTTAAGATAATAACTAATAAAGAGTCAAGGACTATATTATCATTAGTCAATTGCGCATTCGGCACATTGCATGAAAACTGCTGTCATAGCTCTTCCAATCTGATAACTGACTTAACATTTCTTCTTCCTCCGGTTGGTCCGTCCCATAGACACGGAGGAAGCCAACACACTTGAGCGCTGTACGCTAAATAATCAGTCCCTTCTTCTTCCACCGCCTCCTTTCCCTCCCTCCTCATGTGTATTTCCCCACCCCTTTCTGTATAGATGCATAGATTAGGATCGACACGCCAAGAATATTCATGCTGAAGAGAAACATCATATGTAGTTCGTCTCTTGGTTGCACAAGCTGTTCTTAGTGACAATAATAACGGGAAACTGCAACATCGGGAGAACAAACGTGCTTTCACATTTTTTTAAAAAGATCAAGTGAAAGAAGAAAGAGAATGGGGAATGACTTGATAAGACGCTACGATTACTCTGTAGCTCTCACCCGAACAACTATGGCGCGAGCTATCTCACAATTCAAACACCAATTTACGCCTCAACTTCACAGAGTAGTGTTTAAATGTGGGTAATAATGATGACTTATCCTCTTCATTCACAATAATACGAATAACGAGTGTTGAAAAGTTTGCCAAAAGACAAAACTACAAAACGTATGATTAATTGTTCTCTTCTTAAAAACTTGAGTCCCTAAATCGCAATAAAATGTAATTACATAATTCATAACTGAATGAGTTATTCTTACGTAATTAGAATACGAAATAATATACATGATTGTTGAATCGTTATCAAATATGTTTTAAATAAATCATATATTTATTTGTAAAATCGATAATCAGTAAATATGTGCGAGGCACTAAGTATGAAGGCATGTTAAACTAATATGTGGATTGAAAATTCGAGAAACGTTTAAGGACACACAACATTTTGTGAAAGGAAATTTGTACTACATCTAAAATACATTGTAATTTCAAGAAAATGGAGTATGGATATTATACGAGTAAAATCTATTGTAATAAAATGGTTTTGTAAAGGAACTTGGGGCAATGTGGTAACTGCAAATAGTATTCATGACGTCAACTCTTTACCGTCAGATAACAAGAATCTTTTCGTTCGCAAAATCATATACCCTTTCTCTGTCTACATACTACAAAACTTTAACTGTATTTTATACAAAGGAGTTCGTACGAAACAAATATGAACGTGTACTAAATGTTCTGCATCAGAAATATTGGTGTGGCGAGTATTAAACATATTCCTGAAACTTGAAAATCAATTTTTTCAAACCTTAAATTCATGTAAATTATCATATACACGGAATTATTGAAATATTTAAAAATATTTTGTGCAGGAAACGAATATCTACGAAACTTAATGTACTTGCATTTGATAAAAGGATATTTACTATTTTAAATTTATTATGCATCAGAGAAATGCTTCTTCTAAGACTAAACTTCACGGAACTGCAATCGAAATTTTCAGTAGAGCACCTCTACTGAAACAGCTCACATGAGTCGCCACATTCGCATACCGCCATGGCCGCGGTGGCAGATGCCCCACCTTATTCACCTCCTGCGAATTGAGCAGCTGATCGCGCGCCAGCTGCAGTTGCAAGATCATCTCCGACAGACGTCGCTCCTTCTCGACGATGGACTCGTGGCCTCCGAGCGCGTGCGAGAGAGCCGTGGCTCCGTCCATGGCTGCCAGCGCCGCCGCCGCCGCGGCCGCAGCCGCCGCCGCCTCGGCCCCGCCGCCGCCTCCGCCGCCACTGCCTGGCATGCCACCACCGCCACCCAGACTGCTGCTGAAACGTAAGAGGAATGCAGATCCACGTTAAACACGAAATTTCCTTTTTCTTATCAACGCCATCATCTGCATCGAACAGGCTTCCAAAATCAAATATTGGTTAAGAAATGTTCCACGATTCTCAACATTTTAAATGAATGAGAAGGAAGAATAAGAGCTGATGTGAAATGAACATTTAATAATAAAAGTTTGAACAATAAATAAAGTACTTATAAGAACAAGAGATTATTTAAATTTAAGAGCAAAACGATTGAAGTATACATTTCTTTGAAATTTCGTCTTCTTATAAGCACTCAGTAGTTTACTCAAAATTCCAAATAGAAGTATAATAATATTCTTCGAAACTTATAATACGTTTAAATAGATCTCTTGCATGTTATGAGCAAATTGTGCTCACACCAGAACACACACACAAAACAAAAACAAACATTAACACACAAAAACTCCAACAATATCCAGTCAAACCATTGAATTCAATAAAATATCCACCTCATAAATCCATTCTATTTCCATGCAACATATGGAATATATTTTCAATACACCATAAAAAAATAATAATAGATAGTTTCACTCTGTAAATCGGTCGAATGCGTCAGTTAAACGCAAGGAACAACAACGATTTCATGCGTACGAGAAGAAGGCGGTCCCAGTCGAAAAAACACGTGCACTGCCAACGGGCGCGTCGGTCACACTGCTCCCAGGAGCACGTGACATGTCTCTGGCAAAGGGTCAAGGTGTGGACACCTCGGGAGCGAGAAGGGGGAAGTATTCATTGGGAAGGATGGTGGTCCATTTGGGGGAGGGGGACGGAAGAATTGGGAGACGGGAACAAATGAGGGACATATTTTCCCTCTTTTATATTTCCGATTATTAATAATGAGGGATCGGATTTTGCATGTTCAACATATTTTTTCCTGACATTTTAAGACTTTGAGGAGTCGAATTTTTAGCATTTTTAATCTCATTGGATCATTTACATTTAATATAATAGTGCGTACAAATAGTGATTTTGAAGATTTTTCTTTATTGTAATCAATCAGAATTTAATTTTGTATAGTGGTTTTAAATGGAAATAAAAATTTAAATTTAATTTAATTGGACTTTTAGTGCATACATTAAGTGCATATTTTGAACTTTTTGGTGCATCTCTTGTGATTCTTTTGGACATCGATCCGAGCCCTGTTAATAATTTATCAAATTAATTGAGCATATTATAAAGGCAATCTCCTACAGCAAACCGTAGTCTATCAAGAACACATACGCAGCTACTACGCATCGATAAAACGACTTAAAAATCTAATAAAGGACAGAGAAGCTAAATGTGTCTTAAAATGTAATTCCATTAATTTAAAATACAATTTTTAATATTTTGAATTACCGAAATCTTGAGTAATGTAGAGTCATATCAAACGAGCCCTGTACACTAAAATAGTTGTATCAAAAAATAAAACAAACAAAAAAAAAACACGCGCTACACTGGTTCGTAGCCACTTAAAACTGTCAGTGAAATATTAACGAATTTTGGTCAGTAATGGATGCTGCAGGAATCTACAAAGAGAGAAGCAAACTGAAGAAGAAGAAGAAGAATTGCATAAAAAAACAATTCGCACACCTCCGTGTCCGAAGCCATTGAGACGTCCTCACCGGTCTCCTCCTCCCCCCACCACACCATCCTTTGTCGTCACATGTATTATGCGCAGCCCTTCAACCTAGCCCCTCCTCAGTGTTTCGGGAGGACCATTGGATAGTGACAGTGGACCAACAAGTTCGGCAGGGTGGAGACGCGGATAAGATAATCATCGCTGCTGGTGCTTCATCATTGGTTGTTTCCTGCACGAATTGTCACAGTTAACACCTAGTGTAGGATTAAGTCTTTCAGAACGAGTAAAATTATGACAAATTAAAAACAAATCGCTTCCATGATAGTGAAGATCCCCACAAAAAACATCGTCCTTTTATCGATAAAATTAATTTTAAAAAAATTTATCATCACAAAATGTTCTATAGCATGCATAACTGTACGACCTTCAGAAGAAAAAAACGAATATGAATTCGAACAAAATTGAATAATTGAAGGAAATATAATCCGTGCAAACAATCCGTAAAATATGAAAAACTATGAACATACATATTGTGTTTAGCCATTCTGAAGGTGTTATACCATGTTCAACATCAGATTTAAGAAGAGGACATAAATAGTTCAACTAAAATCACTGGACCAATTTGTGTGGGTAGAAGCTTTTTGAACATGAAGATAGAATGTGGAAATAAAATGTTTTTTTCTTTTTAGGTTGTGAAATTAACTTAAATTATGTTTTGTGTTATGTTGCCAAGTTTAATATTTGTTACACCTGACGAAGGCTGAAAAACGTAATTATAATTGAGTATCGTCCATAACTTTTTTCTCCCCTCGTAAGCACTCTTGGTGATTTTTTAGTCCTTAGAATGTACTGCAAATGCCACCAACAAATTAGCGCCATTAAATAGGAATATGATTCTTTTTACGTACGAATAAACGAGATAAAATGGAGCTACAAGAATATATCGGGAGAATGTCGCCATAAAAGTCTTATCACATACGTCTCGAGATCAACTCGCCACTTACAACAAATTCCGTCGAAATAGAAAGCACGATTAAATATTCACTTCCGGAAAGCTTCAGGATGGACGTTGGGTTCAAGTTTGCAAAAAGGAAAGAGGTGAACGTTGGGGCAGAGGAAACTGACTTGGAGGTATAGCACATTGGGATGCTACGCGAGTCACACTAGGATCAAAGCCACTCTTGACGTGCCGGAAGTGTGACAGTGTAGTCCTCTATATCCGAAGTGTGTGTGTTACAAGAAGATGAAGGCTAAGGACTCGTACAAAAGAAAAGGAGATGTGCACTAGAAGGTGAGTTCATTTAGGGGAAGTAGAAAGAATAGAATGGTGGCTTAAAATAGCAATACATTACGAGAGCGGAGATGTTCGCGTGGAATAAAATAAATTAGAAAATGAATTTAACGGAGAAAAACAACTTTGAGAACAACATGAATGTTATTTAAATACAAAATTCAGGGCGATATTATCACAATTTAAGAAGTGTTATGCATATTTGGAATCCTTGAAAAATGTCATCGTATGAATCTTACCTCAAAACATATCGAATATATGAGTAAAATAATGTCAAAGTCATGTAGAAGGGATTTTAAATAATTATTATAACCACACAAGGATGGCCCGAAAAGAGACAGAAACGATTTGTACATAAGGATATAAATAAATAAAATTTCAACATCTGTATAAATAAATAGGAGAATATCGATTACTTAACCGAAATAAATGTAGTGAGTATTTTTTTGTAAAAATTACACAGATAATTAGAAAAGGAAAACTAATAATAACCAAGAATTGTGTAGTTGACATTTTTAGAGTTTAGGATGGGACGTCTTGGCATGAAACTGAAGTCAATTCACCCACATTACAGTTGATTGTTTCTCCCAAACAAACACGACTTTACAACGCGATCGCGCCAAACAACATTCGTCTTCCAACCACCCGACAAATCAATCAAACGTGAAAAGATGTGATTGAGAACAATCTTCTCTTAATTCGAAACTTGAAATAGCGCGTTCCATACGCCAAGAAAAGCTCTGTAAATAGCATCGAATCTTCGTTCGGAGAAATCCTGAAACGCGAGGAGGAGAAGAAGAAGAAGGGACAGGGTCTGCTGGAGCACGACAGAAGCAGACGCGTACCGCGAAGTCGTTTCCTCACGTCCAGAGGACGTCGAACCGGGGCCTCAGGGTGGAGCATCTGTCGAGACGATATGCTGTTAACTACGTATTTTCGAATATATCACGTGCTAGTGATGTGTATGTGCTGTGACCATTTCATGTAGGACTTAACCCCTCCCCTTCAAGTTAGTCAAACCACTTCATTCATTTCTATTCTATTACTTTTTAAACAAAATGTAATGAATAATAATAAATTAGTAACTACCGATTAATAATATAGTACTAACTGTATAAGAAATTTACTGGAAAAGTTATTTTTTTTTTTCAAATAAATTCCGCGTTAAAAATACTGCGGAAATTTGTGAATGTATTTTTTAAAAACTTTATCCACGCTTAAGCTAATAATTTACATACAAATACACATGTCAAAAATGGCTAATCAACATTTACTCTCGTCATAGTCATTACAGTATACTCTTGTAAATTTCCTTTTTTGACGGTCCCGCAGTACCCCTTCCCGCAAGTGAGTGAGGAAGCAATCACAGCATCCATCATCTCCATAGCCACCAGGTCTTGAGCTTAGTTAGGATACGTAGTCTTCAAATATGTAATATGTGTCCTTTAGTAACGATGTCCTGTCTGTAATGTTGATGTCTTTTCTCACTATTAGTGTCGACAAAAACTCTTCACTCTCAGCTTCGTATGTGTCACAGTCACAACTTATATGGTCATCTTTTTTCGTCTTTCCACATATACACAAGTTCTCTTCAAATACGTCTAGAAGTCACCGTGTCCTGTTATAAATTGATGCAAGCTTGGGGCGGGGTCAAATCCTTTCTTTTTTTTCTCCCTAAAACGTAAATTTCTTCCCTTTTCTGTCTATTAATTAGTCTATTTTTTATTTTAAGTTGTTTCTCCATAAAAGTAATGTATTCCACTATCAATACTAATTAAAGTTATTAAATTTCAATGTCTAGTAAAAAATACACTTTACTCTTGAAATTATATAAGTACGTGTAATTCTGCTAATTTATTCAATCTTCAGATATCTCAGTGATTTTACTTCTATTTACGTTATAAGCTATTTTAACAATTTTTTTTCTTATAACGACGTAATAGGTGGTTTAGCGTGGAAACTCCCATGTCGGAGAAGTTAGTATATAATAGTGAACTCTTCATATCCGAAGCGGTGGTCCAGTCTGGTACGGTATTGTAGCATCCACTCCCTTCCATTCCCTGATGGCAACAAAACATAAGACGTAGCTGTGTCGAAGAAGTCGAATCGAATGCACGCAATTATTTAGTTAATGAAATATAGTTTAGATAATGAAATTTAGTTTGCCGTGAACATATGTAGCCAATCAAAAACAATTTCCAAGAGAAGTTCATTGAGTATGGGCAGCACTGATTATAATTAAAGAAAATGTGACACGCGGTTATGAATGGGATATAATGAACAGGTTACTATGTGATGCGAATCTAATGTATGATGTATGTAAAGTATGTGTTATATGCGTAATGATACAACGTACGACACAAGTTTGCTAAAATAATATTGCAGGCAAGGTGGTATACAACCAATTAGAATGAAACAAAAATTAGACTATAGCAAAATCCGAGGTACCGTTGTCTGTGTGGCCAAGTTAGAAAAAATAGCGGGAAACGGATATTCTCCCATACTAAGGGCGAAAAAGCGAATTGTTCCGCGTCTTCAGAGGAGGACATCGGCGAAACCGAGAAGCGAGGAGGGTAGAAGGAAGAAGAGGTTGTTGAGAACCATGGCACATCGCGCCACGTCGTCTGCCGCCACGGCCACCGCGCTGTCGGCGACGAGTCTCCCTCCCTACGGAAGTGGCGGCAAGAAATGAGGACGTTCGGGGCGAAGCGGAAGTGGGAAAAGGCTCCGACAGTCGGTGCAGTCTTAATTCGTACATCCATTCATTCGAACGAGTGGATTTTAAGAGAATTCCATTGATAAGGGATGAAACCATTTGAGACTATTAATGAAAAAAAAAAAAGATTTGAACGTAAAAGAAATGATGAAACAGATAATGTGGGAAAACATTTGACGGCGGAGAGACGCTTTTTGTAAGGCAATAATAATTATCATAAATTTATTGTCGAAAAAACTGTAACACACTGCGTATGACCGTGTGGAGGACAATAAACTAATATATTCTCCGGAAGCAAGCAAGGGATCGTCCCATGAATTACGCTCAAGGGCACTAAGGCAGAGACTGTTTGAAAATTTCAGCACAATCCTAAGATAAGAATAAAAACAGTCCACTACGTCTTATAATACCAACAAAATGTTTTAAATAAAACACAAAAAAGTTAATTCGAGGAAAAGATAAAAGAGGAATATATTATTCTATACCTTGTAATGACGCCATTAAATACAAACTAGCCACTGAACCTAAGAGCAAAATATATATGTTGATGTATGAAAAGATCGTAGAAAAATACGAGAACATGTGTGAATGCGCATCATATCTTGGCCGATGTCGTGGAAAATGTTCACTAACGCCTGAGTGACCATCGATGTAACAAGGATTATTCACTGGAGCGGCTGTGAAACCTAGACAACGTGTAGAAGGGACGATAGGTTCCTAGCGAAGTAGGTTCCTAGCGAACTCCGTGTTCAAGTTCCATTCTGAACGATTTGCACGAATCTCAAACAAACATACGAAAAATCCGCCTCTGCCTCTGCCTTAGGGAATTGATGGGATGGTCCCTTGCTTGCTTCCGGAGAGTAAATTAGTTTTTTTTCCCTCCACGTGGTCATACGCAGTTTGTACGGTTTTTTGACAATAAATTTATAAATGTATAAAAACTACAAAAATATAAGAGTGACACGAAGTAATTTCAATGAAATATCAAATAGTCATTTATAATCAAAGTAACTGTTTTATTTCGCGGCACAAAATTCTAAGTTGAACATCAGAACTCTCTCTGGATTAGATTATGCCTACCTGGCCCATCCACTAGCAACTGTGCTTGACGTCTGTTGGTATTCTTAAGGTAAGAATGCTAACTTGGTCACAAATATACTTTAGAGTTTATTAAGAAATGAAGAAGACCAGATGTCCCAGAACAGATGAGATGATCGGATGCTGGAAGAAGCCGACACGAGGGTGACGGGAGGGCAGTCGGGTGCCCCGCGGCGGAAGAGGAAACGGGGACGTTAGCTGAGCAGGTAGGGGAGTCTCACTTACACAGAGCCGAGGTCAGCTGCGGGGGAACGCATTGGAGCGATTGTCTCTTGTCGCAGGGACACGTCCGCAGCCTTCCGCTCGCGCTGCCGCCGCCGCCGACTTTAACGCGCGCGGCATCCGCCCGTGGATTTCTGCGAACCCCGCCACGGACGGAGCATTGAGCAATTGTCAGGACGCCCTTCATCTAGTATAAACGCCAACGGTGTTTAAATAGAACAGACCCCGCCATGACAGAAAGTAAGTCGTCGTGCGTACTTGACCAACCAAATTTACGTAGAAAAGTATTACAGCGAGAAGAAGGTTTATTTTAACCTGAAGTATTTAGTACTTTCGTTAAGAAGGGGATTAAAATTCTATTTCGTTAACTTGGAAATGCTTCTCAGACTCCTATTTTAGAAAGAACAGACAAACAAAGCTGAACTACACGAAAGAAAAACAGACGTTATAATTATTCACTGGGAATTACATTATGTATCAAATATGTACAAATTTACAAATTGAATGAAGTAAAATTCTGTGGGTAAGCGAACATTTACATTAATAGTTCTGTAGTATCAATTCTGGAGACCTCCAAAATGAATCTATATCCTTCCTGAAATATTTCAACCCTTTCAATACTGGTCAATGAAATTTCCTACCACTTTTTTTCATTTATTTTACTTCACTAACTATATATGAACTTATGCATTTCAAGTACCACTTAAAATAGTCCACATAGGTGATATATCATACTTCAGTGCGATTTGTCTGAGGTGATATGACATGCGTAATGGAGTATTGGCGTGGTACGCATGCGCGAGTTCCCTCTCTTTCCGTGCCTGGCTATTTTCGTTTTTATTTTCTCCCTCTACTACATGCGTAGAATCACTTACGTCATTTCACCATAGAAAAATCGTTCTGTACTCAATTAAAGAATAATTCTCCAATGTGAAAATTGAGTATCTAAATTTTCAAATGTCATAGCTACGCAGTATTCTGACCACTTTTTTTTATTTCCTTTTTGTCTCCTGGGTATCTTGCGTTTATAGCAAAGCAATACAAGGTTTCATTATGGTATTATTCTGATTTATTTGTGCCCTGCACAGTGCAATTTAGTCATCATTTAGGTCTTAACAGTCTCCTCCAAGTGGAGGCGTTTGCAATCTACTATCTTTCTACATATTTTGTTCTATGGTCTCTTTTATATTCATTAATTTACTGACATATTCTTCAAAGTATTCTGATCACGCACATTGTCAACCGTTTACTTATATTATCGACCACACGTGTTGCTCACCCCTTCCAACTCGTGAGACCAAGGTCCCAAGGCGGCGCCTTCCAAGAATCAGCGTTCTTCGCGCGTCAGCTGTTTATATGGCCCTACCGTTTTCATGCAAAGTGATACGCGCTTCTCTTCAGAATCCGCCCATGCCTTTCACCTTCTCATAATACTGGATTTGCATCGCAATGGACGGCTACTCTTTATTTTTCGTGGAACACACAATCGTTTTATAAGCATCAGACCCGAAGTTTGGTGAAGGTCGAGGCAGTCATAGAATATGACACGTATGGGTATTATGGCGTCCATTCCTTTGAACATAATCGAGACATACTTCAGTGGAAGCGTCAGTTCCATAAAATATATTCTAAAGTCACTTTCGCACTGGCTTGGTTGAAATTGTAACGTACGAGTATCTCCACGCATGTTTAGTTAGAAATGAACAGGAGTAACTGAAAACGATAAATCCTGCACAAGCATCTCTCACCAAAACAAGGAGAAAAATCGTCAGGAAGCAAAGAATCTGAGGTGTAAGGAGTACTCATTGTACTTTCAAGAATTAAATTCAGTTCTGAAGAAAAGTACACCGTTACACAGTGGAAAAAACAACAACCGATGAGTTCCCTTCATTACATGTCTGTATGTTCTCAATTATATGTTAGAGCGTGTTAACTCTGTTTACGTCTTAGACAGATGCTTTCAACCATATTTTTAGTTTGGGTGGGGAACATTTCAAATTATGATAATAAAAATATCGCAAATGCACGCTTACTATAGTCTTAGACCAATGTTTTAAATAAGACACACGAAAAGGAATGCAACAATGGAAATTATACGATTCAAAAAAGTGAGGAACTTAAATATTTTTGGGAAAATATGAACGAGAAAGAATATCTCCAAAGTGATCAAAAATTATAAACGAGGAAACGAAATTTATACACAATTTTAGGATTGGCCTTTCAACCTCTTCGAGGTGGAAAATGCTGGTTACAACCAGTTAACAACAAAGGAGCGAATAATTGTTTTATTCAACATCACAAATTGGAAACGTGCGTCACAGTTCCATGTTTCCCCAATTCCACAGAAGCGGAGGCAACAACGCCCGTCGAGGAGAGCGGACCGTGACCGTTCGCTGACCCAGGTCGCGTCTCGCTCTTGTTTCCTACTCTGATAACGCAACAACAGAAGGGACTGAGGCGCATGGGGGCGAAGAGTAATTGGTGCCCAGAAACATGAATGTAGTAGCGCAGGAGGTTCAACTTGCCCCCCCCCCCACACACACACACCGTGAATACTCAAAACCAAAAATTATATTTCAAAAATAGACATAAAAAATAAAATAAATTTATTGTCAAAAAAGCAATACACATCCCCATCCTGGCCCGGGTTTTTCTCCGTTTTTCCTTCGGGTGGAAGCAGATTTCTTATACAGGTTCTCTAGGCTTTGTCTAGGGGTGTGTTTATTGTAACAATACATCGTGAATTTAGTGTTATTTCAATTCTTATGATTTTTGAACACTATGCTCAGAATAATCTATAGTTGGATAATAATTTGTACATGTACATTTTTTGCGTTAAATTACAAACATATTGACATTCTATTAGTATTATAACTCGTAGCTAACTTTTTATCTTATCTAGGAATTTTTGCTTGAATTTTTGAATCCTCCTCTGCCTTAGGGCCCTTGATCGGAATTGATGGGATGGTCCCTTGCTTGCTTCCGGAGAGTAAATTAGTTTATTGTCCTCCACGTGGTCATACGCAGTTTGTACTGCTTTTTTGACAAATTTATTATTATTACATCTCATCAATTCCGACGAAGGGACCAAAAGCAGAGGCAGATTTAACATTCCAGCACATTCCTAAGGTAAGAATAAATGTAGTTCAGTATGTGCTATCATATTAACAGAATACCAACAAATTTGTATTAAATAAGACAAAATAGTTATTTAGTAAGTACGCATAAAAATATTGTTTATAAATCGTAAATATTAAAATATCACTAAATTCGAGATTTATTATTTCAATAGACAAGAGCATGAAGACCCTCTACCCGAAGGAAAAAGGAGAAAAACCTGTGCCAGGATGCGTCAGACACTAATGTCATTTCAATTTTCTCTGTGTAAATCACACATCTGGTCAGGAAATTCTAACCTACATTTTAATAATTCCTAGTACCTAATTAACAATAACGTAAGTGGAACGATACTTCAGTATTTTTTCGAATTACCGTCTGCAATCCTCGCTGACTGGGTAATCTGACGAACTCCACGTGCTCTAGAATCTTTATTAGGGGTTTGTTTTACGATTCAGTCCACTCATTGCAGAGGTGAAATGATTATAAAATACAGGAGTATTCTCCTGAGGAATTGGTCGAAAGAAACCACTACATAATTCGCCAACGTTTCGGCTATTATTTATCCATCCTCACGGCTTGTTACACTATTTCTACAACATGCAGTTTTGATGCAATAAATTAACAAGATTTGCGTGGAGTGCACATGTATAGGTTGGAGAGTGAATGAGTGATGTTAAAGTTGTAGAAATAATGTAACAAGCCCAGAGGATGGATAAAATATATCCGAAACATTGTCGAGTTATGAGGTGTTTTTTTCCCCTCGGGGTCAATTCCTTAGGATAGTACTCCTGTTACACCAGGGGTAAGAATTATATAACGTAATTAATCTACGTTTCCCTCTAATATGACAAGACCTTGTTCCTTCCCCTACCCAAAATCCCTTCTACTACCTTTACTCAAAATTAAAACGATAATAAATGAATATTGTCATAGCCAATATCGTAAACTGAAATATTTCTTATTCGTTTCTTTCAAAGATAAATCATTATAACTGGTTTTCGAAGTATTTGGCTTTCTCCGGACGTTATCTTAAAAAAATATAGTAATTAAATTTATCGCAAACTCAGTAATTAAAACAAACGAATAACAGAATGGACAAACGCTAATAAATACCAAAGGTCAAGACTGTTAACAAATGTTTTTTTTATCACGTTCGTTGTCTTTCTACGTAAACGTCTGGCGACTGTGTCTACTAGCTAGTTATTTCGTCACCCTGTTTGATATTTAGCGGACATATCAGTGCACTTAATCGTTGTCGTGAAACTTTTGTACATTACATCGCATCAAAAATACTGTAAAGGATCCAATTTTGTATGTCGGTTCTTAGTGTATCGATTGCAACAGGATAGCCGAGAATTGCTTGACGCCGACCGCGCAATAATTCAGGATCAAATATACATTTATTTATTAACCCTGTTGAAGACAACACTTATATCTGTCAATAGTACGGAAATATTGAATCATTAATTTGAATTTTACTACAAAATAACTAAAGTGTTCTCTTTCATTCAGTATTAGGTTGGATTAATGTTTCAATAATGTGAAGTAGGGTATTAACATTGAAAGGAATGATAGAGAAGAGGTTAGATCGAGCTTTAGAGCTAAACATGTTGCCTCCTTCATGACAGACTGTCGAACTGGGGTGTCGCAAAATATCACCAAGGGCGTCGTGCCTTGTCTAGTAGTACAATAAAAATTCACTTGCATAGTTTCCAGTCAATCGTACTAATATTGGAGATATAATTTTGTCTCTTCTATGACATAAAAACGTCTTACATTTTGTTTGTCTCATAAATTATATATGAAGAAGCCAATGTAAACAGCAGATTTTACATTTAAATACGATATGAATTTCTCTCACAAGCTTTGTACACACACCCTAGTACTTTATTTGTACAAGCAGCATGCGAAAAGTAATGTAGTTATAAATATAATTAAAATTTTCCTTCTCTGTAAATGAATGGTCCAAATCAAGGGCTTCGCCGGAACTTATCTGTAGATTAAGGGAACTGCGACTCTTAGAGTTTGGAACCACTCTGCTGTAAACCAATGTACCTCCAGACACACATTCGATTGTGAAAGTGATCCAACATATCTCCTTTTCATTTAGGGTTGTATTACAACTCTATGTATTTTTTAGATTACAAGGAAAATATTACGCCATGAATGATAAATATTAGTAATATAAGGGAACATTATGAGTTTGATGTAATAGAAATGAACGTTATATTTGTATTGTATTGAGGTACGATGGAGAAGAGGACACAACTTACGCTGTACATAATGGGGGAAATGAGAATAGTTCTCTAATAAATCGCATGATATACCGGATATGTTCAGTCATCGTATAAATGGCAGAGCAATATGCTCAGCACGGGAAACGCATGAACCCAATTGTAATAAATGATACATCAAATAATCAGGCAGAATGCAGACACGATAAAAAATATCGTGCTCGACTGGATAAAGATGAATAACAAAGAATGCATCCTTGTTCGAAGTGCTTTCGCGACGCTCTGTGTTCCTCATCGACACCACGTGCTCGGCAGTAGGAGCAGCGACAGCATACGGCTCAATTTCTGCTGCGTAAAACATCACGACGCGTCTGAGCTCGTGTGGGCGCACTGAGACAATGAGAGCCTCTGATAAAGCTTCAGAGGAAGGGGTCGATGACGTAGTCCGTCTGACCTCCTGCCCCTCCCATTCCGCTCGCCCCGTCTTCCCCTCACGGGCATCAGAAACAATGGAATGGAGAATCAGAGCATCTGGAAGGGAATGCTTCTGCTGTTGCCTTCTTTTGTCAGACACTGTTCTCATTCTTGGGATCGTGTTAATTGAATCGTGTAATCGTTGTCGTATGCATCACTGCAAGGGAATATTATAACAGCAAGGGCCCAACAGAAATAACACTCAAACTAATAGAATTTTTCTATTCGCTTTACGTCACCACTCATATTCCAAAAGGAATGTTTCAAAACACTACCGAAAGATGTATAAAAGTGTGAACTTGTTCGAGGAACGTTAATGGAGTTCAGCTGTTCAATACTGCGACACATGCAATGACATCAAGCGTTCACTAAATTTGGTTCATCGTTTCACTTGCACGATAAAATCGCGTCACGTGAGATAGTCTTTTGATCAATCGTTGATGTAATCCAATCGTATTTAAGGGAGCATATACAAAATGTATCCTGTGCTCTCTACTTTTATAAACTGAGGCACAAACTGCTTCAACTTAAGCTGTATCTTAATATCCCACTATCTCTCACGCGCGATATCGCCAACCGATTCGTTAATGAGAGAATATCCCAAGTTCAATGGTTTCTAACATCATTTCAGATTGAAGAGAAGCACACGGAGATAGCCTGGATTTCTTCCGATTATACTGTTTAGTATTCTTTAAACATATTTATTTTCCGATTATGGTTTTGGGATTGCTTTCAAAATACACGAGAAAGCAATACTACCCTCGATTTCCCCATTTATTCTTGGTTTTTATTTTTTTAAAGTATCTGAACTTACGGTTGAACTATACGGAGATTCTAGATATACACTAATCAAAAATGTTTTCCCAAACTTCGATTTCACTCTTGAGTTATTCAAATACTCCCCTTGAAATCACCTTTGTGATGAGAGTCTCTTTTTAATCAAAAGTAAATTATTTTATTTCAATGATCTATTTAATTAGTGAAAATGTCACTAATTAAATTAAAAAAACGAAACGTATCCTTAGAACATAAATTTAATTCGTTCAACATAATTGTTCGTTCACTTCCTGACGCAAATTAAAAAAAAAACTTTCACTTTCTTACAGGGTATTTCTAGGTATCTCACTCACAGGACCCTGACGTCATGCTTTGTTTAGTAAAAAAATAGAAAATGTGGTTTGGTCGTAAAACGAACACAAGTAAAATACGGATTCCGTTTCCCGAGAGAGACATCTCAAAGACCACATGTGCTCATACCCTTCCACGAGGCAGTGGCCGACGTGGCAGTGCCTTGAAGAAGAGGACATTGGGGACAGTGAGACTTCAATTATGCAACAATACCCTCCCAGGGGCCGCAGCTGGCTTGGTAGCGCTTGTGCGCCGTCAGGGTTAATATTGGTTACTATGTGTCACAAGGCACCCTTAGTTCCATATCCAAACAGAAAAGAATAGTAATTATATACATAAGGATATTTTACTTTACGTTAGCATGAATCAGTTTGACTACTTTTCACATTATCATATTTAGGCTTAAATACATTTTTATCAGTGTAGTACGTTTTTGAAAGAAAAATGCCTCGGCAAACTTTACGACCAAAATGGGTACTGGTCCTTTTTATGACTACACAAATATGATGCAATCTAATTTTTTAACGTATGAACAATGTAATTATTTTAACGTATTTTTTCGTTTCATCTACACATTGCAAATTGTATATTCACACATTCAAAATCATCAATAAAAGTTTTTTTTCCCATCATTCCAAAGCTACATATCCAATCATCGAATTTCAACATATTTGAGCCGACCCGATCCCCAATAAATTCAGATAATACAATATATAGGTCCGTTGTAATACGGGAACAAAGTAAATTTCACCACTTGTCGAACAGAGTAATAGTGGATTTTAAATATGAGTAATATTATCTCAAGTGTACTTCGGTCATGGACAACTGGCAGCCATGCTGCTCGTGTAAAAGAGCAGGGTCGTTAATACTGCTCCAGTGGAGATGATTTCCAATAGTGTTCTGTGATTCAGAATTCATTGCATCTTTGCATAGGAATTCTATTTCTTCTTATAAAATCATACAAAAATGTAAATAATGTAATTTATGAAAACTTTTGCCCAAAAAGTAATTACAAACACATAATAAAATCAATAGTCAATAGTTTTCTCAAAAGTCAATGAATAAGTAAGACGTGAGAAAAAGGAAATAATTCAAATTAAATTTTACATTTGAAATGGAATTATTGAAGAAAGTTGATAACTTTATCACGGATTTCACGCGTAAGCCTTGAAAAAAACAATTTTTTTACATCAATATATTGTTTTAACTCCTATTTCTAGCAGCAAAAAAAAAGAAGTTATTAAAGAAGAAAAAACAACTCTTACAGTTTTACCTTCTAAAATTGTCTTTGGATTTCGATCATAAATTTTTAAAGAGGTACTCCCCTTTAGTTATTGTTTGTTTTTTGATTCAAACAACATCTACGTTCATAATTGGGTTTGGATCTGTACCTCGACTTATAACAATTACCATCAGATAATACACGATCGATAAAATTAATCCCGGGGGAAAGATTCAGGAAGAGAAAGAGAAGGTGAATTCTCACGGAGCAAACAAGAAAATCAGACATTTTTGAAAATACCTATAGAATGACCACGCGTCACCCGATCACGTAAAGCTGCCAGAGTCCGTTGGATCTTTAGAAGCAGACATGATTAATCACACGATCGCGACACAATGGGTGGCTCCGCAGTCGCGCGGAAACGGGAAAACCGCCCTTTCCGCGCCTCCTCCTTCTCTCCCCTCCCTACCCCGCCCTCGACGGGAGGGGGAGGTCGGGCTCATTGAGGCGCTTGTTCCAGAGAAGTAAACACGAAAGGAACGCGGAGCGTTGAAAGGGGTTGCGGCGCCGCTCTTACCTGTGCGACGAGGAACCGCGACACGAGATTAATGTCTCCGCTGCGGCAGCCGCTTGGGGATGAACTGTGCGGTCGGGGGAAGGAACGCTCGGGGAGTGAAAGAGGGGTGGTGGTGCTAGGGAAGCAATTGAGAACTGATGGGGTGTAGGTGGATGCGACAGGTGATGGGATGTTCTGACGGTCGCCCATTAATTGCATGGGTAAGTTGCCTCAATTGCGTAGAGTACCGAAAGTCGATAATGTTAACAAATGTTCTTTCTTAACCTCTGCACATCGTGTTTTGAATCTTCGACATCTGTATCACATTGTGACTTTTGTATCTGTGATATTTACACGCGTCTACCGTAGCTCCGCGCAAACGTCCCACGACTAAGTGTATACTTACTAATTATTTTATTTATTTATATTATTAATTTAATGCCTTTTGGCGAAGTTTAGGCCTTGAGACCTACTCTTCCACCTAACAATTGGACTTGGGTAAGGGAATTCGGAAAGAGAGATGGTGGGTTGCTAGGGAACTCGTGGTACCGAACCTATATATGTCTGAAGTAGGTGAGGGAACCCCCAGCTGGAAACCTCACCTAGTCTGAATCAACGCTCTACCGCTCAGCGGGAAAGACGCTACCATTAGACCATCGTCGTCAGTGAACCTTTTGTACGTCGCATCAAAAATACTATGTAGAAACCAATTTTGTGTGTTGTTCTCTCTACAGTGTTCCCTTCATATTAACAATACTTCGCACTTCAATAATAAAATCCTTAAGGAATCCTTCAATAACTGAGATCAATTCAAGTGTATTTTTTGCAATTCTTGGCTATATCTGGTCAAGCTTTGCCCAGTCCAGTTCTGAGAAGGTTGAAGCATGGTAGCAGAGACGGTCGGACATCAAATGCGCGGGAAAGTGCCTCTATTGTGCACAGTACCCAAGAATTTTTAAAAAAATTTATTTTGACTTCGGGTCTTCTAGACCGCCTTGTCTTTAACCTGGTCATTACACGGTTCATATGTTTTATCTATTCTTTATCTTATTTTAATCCATTGTCGTGTCTCTTTGTTATTGGTTTCACAAATTTTCGTTCCCTACCACGAGGAAATGGATACCCATCTACTACCCCGAGTAATTTCTCTTTTTAAGACACTAGTAAGGATTCATCAATTGCGCACAGAGCGAGACAGGTGGTCAGAAGAAGGAATGTATCTATTGACATCCACCCTCACGCCATTGCCACGGTCTGTGGCAGTGTGGAGCGAATACTATCGTACATATTAAAAGCGCTGACAACCGTTTTGGGGAAGTTAGGAAACTTACCCTTGTACCAGGGAAGGTGATCATCCGGTCAGTTGCGCTGGGGCGCCGTGACTTTTCTTAAAATAACTATTTCGTTTGAATCAGAGCTTTTGCGCACTTTACTCCATAAACCAAAGGAGAATAAACGCAACCTAATCTGACACGCTGCTAAACCGCTTATTATGAAGAGTACATTTGCATGGTATTGTTCGTGTTGTAGCTCCAAAATCCGGGATTATTGGTCACCTCGTTCTATATATGAGATGCTGATGGCAACCCAATATATGATATGGTGCTTCCAATGATGTAATTATTTTCTTACTTGTGAATCATTAGACAAGAAAAAATTGATTTTCCCTGGAGGGATAGTAATCTAAAACACGGTGCTCACTATGAGAGATGATTCCAACTAAAATTGAGAGAATGGGAAAACAATGACTCGACAGTAAATAATATCGAAAATATATAAAGTGTGACCTAAAATAAATTAATTCTAATTTATTTATTTGGATTACTATATCATTAACTGTTTCTAAATATAATAAATCTTGAGATGATTTTCACCTAACGCATCACTATTTACTCATGGCGTATATTTTGACAAACATACATTGGGTTACTTTAATCGAAATAAGAATTTCAAAATATGATTCGGCGTTTACCTCATGATTTGCCCGGTTTCCTTTTTAAAGTTTATTTGTTAAAATTTATTCACATTTTCTTAATGAGTAGTCCGTGTACACGGTACGTAACTTCGAGAAATCGAAGATTACTCTGGAATGTGGAATGAAGTAGTTGTATATTTACGTCATTGATAAAATGCTATTATTCCTCCAATCCTTTATGATATACGATGATGGACGAAATAAATTACTTCAAACGATGCATACTCTTGCGAACCAAACAAAACAGTATTTCAATTCAAACTCAATATCCTATTAAAGCTATCAGCATGTATACTTAAATCGAATGCAATTAGAAATTTGAATTATAAGAGAAACTCATTAATAACCACAACCTATTCTTCGTTAGATTGTCGTAGAGTCACATTCATTCAACTGGAGGTTTTGACTCATAACAAAAATATTCTTAATTGCTTGCGGCCTATGTGTTCGCGATTAGAAATAACGGCAGTAACACAATTCATTATTTATAAGAGCAATGTAAGGAATGTTAAATTATTCGCAAAGAAATTGTTTAGTTTTTGACCACACAAAAATACAATACATTCTGATTAGTCGAAATATAAAAATACTCTTTTTTTGTAAAATGAGATAAAACTGTCAAATACTATAAAGTACAGTCTTTTTGTTCTGTGATCGTTCGCATAGGTTACAACATACTATTTACTGAAAATTTCCTTACAAAATATGACACTTTTCAACAAATAACGCATTGTAGTTATCGCTCGTATTTCCTTTATCGAGGAAGATAATTTCTCCAATGCAAACGAATGGGTCAATTTAGGTCCATATATATTACACTTACAATCGTAATATACCAAAACGATTTTGAATACCTCATGCCCGGCCGAAAAATAACTAAAAGAAAAGTTTGTAGAATAGAAAGAAAAAGATTGCGACACTCACAGAGATTGTTTCTTTTCTTTAAAATATTATTTTTGAACTTCCAAGTTCGAACCTTAATCAAATTGCCCAGGACTAGAACGTTTTCACCTCTCCCATTCTCTCTTCCTCTCTTTGAAAAAAAAGAGAGAGATTCATGCTATACATCGTAATTTTTTTTGAATTAATTACTTTGTTACAAACAGAAGTAATATTCGATAATACCATAAATAGATTATGTGTTTGGTATTCCAATATTTCCTACTTTGCCAACTATAATTTGTTTATGGATTAGTATTAGTGAGTGGATTCAGTTAATGTTCAATATATTTTGGGGGGGATCGTGAAAAGCAAGTCCCCTTTATTTGTGTACTTACTTGATCTTTCCAGTGGGGGTTCCACAAGGTGTCGGCCTCTTGCCGTCATCCCTCGTATCCCTGATGTGCATTTTGGACGTGAGCCTCTTCAACACATCGTCCATAGTCCGCTTGCCGGGATGCTGCGCTCCATTCCCGTGCAGCGCCGCCGTGTTGTTGTTGTTATGGGTGCTGCTATTATTGTTGTTCAGGTGCAGATGATGCATCGCATGCGGAGATTCGGGGTTCGAACCTCGCCGCCGCGCGTGTGCCGCTGCTGCCGCCGCCGCCGCAGCCGCCAAGTCCTGTTGGTGCTGCAGATGCGCCAAGAGCGCCGGGGGCGGATGCCCCGACGCCAAGAGGTGCGCCGCGGCCGCCGCCGCCGCAGGAGGCAGTTCCGCCAAGAGACGTTGCTTCTTGTTCGGGGGAGGTGGTTCGCTTGCAGGTGTCCCACCGGCAACCACAGCACCGTCCTCTCCTTCCGAGTCTCCGGACACCGAGGCGGAGGAAGACGCCGCTGACGAGTCGGAGGAAGCTTTGAAGAAGGCGGGCAGTGTGGCGGGGGGCTGCGCGAGGGTGAGCGGGTGTGGCGCGGGGGCGGGCGAGCCTCCGCCGCTGGGTGACGCCGTCATGGGCGAAGCGCGACGCGAAGCCGGGGAGGTGGTGGTGAGTGCGAGGGCGCCGTCCGCGTCGGAACACGGTGCGGCGGCGTCCGCAGCAGAGACGTCGTGCACCGGGCGGACAATGGCGTCCTCGAGGGGCGAGGGCGAACCAGGGGCAGAGCCGCCCTCCAGACAGCCGTCCTCACTGCCCGCTGCTCCCGCGTCGTCGTCCGCCGCGGGCAGCGCACCCTCCGGTAGCTTCGTTGGCGGTGACTTGCGCTTCGAAGACATGGCGCTGAAACACGCAAGGTAAAATAATGAATACATATCCAGGCAAGTCAAACAATATTAAAAACTTTATAGAAATAAAATATCAAAATTGCATAAAAAGAAGATAAAATATTTTAATATTAAATAAATTAAAAATTCACAAAGAAAAATAAATATTTCTGTATTGTAATAATCAATACCCAATCATACATACATTTGTACACACTGTTCCTTGTTTCATATTTAGAAAAAGAGGATTGAGTATAATAAAACAGAGAAGTTACACAAAAAATCAATGTGAGGTTTCACACTAGGCGTCTGGCCACGGCTAGTGTTTACAAAAATAAACTCGAGCATCCAATCATAATTTTATTGTAGAAGGAATACTGCCGGCACAGGATGCTTTTGTTATTGTTTCTACTTGACGCCGGTCTGCAAACATTAAATCAATTTTTAAAGTTCTGCGATTTTTCTCTTCTCAGTTTTCTTTTCACACTTGTTATCTTTTCTTTTTTCTCTAATACAAGAAAAAATCAACATACAACGGAAAGCGTCCAAACCATGGAAATAGACACCATCGCCAAAACAGGTTTACTTAGGAATGGATGTTTTCGAACAGAGAAGAAATGATTTTAAATCTTATCATGGAGTCAAGAATACAGCTGCACGTATTTCTTGTGGATAGGATAAAATTGTATTGAGAAACCGATAAATGTGGTAAATGGATGTTGTTAAATGTGAATGTTACTATAGAGGATCAAAAAATAAATAAAATAGGAATATTACCCTTACCTATAAATATTAATTTCAGTTTTGTGACATAGTAAGATCACAGACTATACGCTTGCCTTCCAAATTAACAAGACATAAGCAATAGTGAAAATAGCTTAAATGAATTATAAATTATTGGACACGTTTTATCTACTACGATTGTTTTTTAACTATGTTCCATCTACAAGTTGCCTGAATCGAAAAAATGTAAATATTTTTCTCACATACTAAGTTATTTATCATTCTTTATTTATCATTTCATAAACTGTGTCTTTTTAACGTCTTTTAATATGGACTGAATCTTTTTAATGTCTTTTAATATAGGAGGAGTGTGATTAGTGGATATCACTTAACGTTGAAGTTAAAGAACCTCACCGGAACTTCGATTCCTATGATCGTTTAAAGGACCGGGAAATTGACTCTTGGATTCCATTTTCTCAGAACCGCTAATAATCACATCACTTGGGGACAGTGTTCAGCTGCGGGTGGTTCTTGTTTACTCTTCGAAATTTCAGAAAGCGTGAAGTATGTTGTGTATTCGTAAAGAGTAGCTTCTGTCGAAACGTTTCCCATCAATTGACGGCGATGTATAGAGGCAGAAACTGCACGGAACATATCTGAATTCACCACGTGTTATGAGAGGCAGTGTATCAAAAAAGAATTACTGCCTTCTCCCGTGTAAGTTTCTTCCAATGTTAGTGGATGAGCATGTTTGTGAGGCAGAGTGAGAGTGGCGTTGTGCGGTTAGAAAAGTATCCACAAAGTGTCTTTCGTAATAGCATAACATGACAATCAAACTCAGAAAGGAAATTAAACTATACTCAGTGAGAAAAGTCAAAATACTGGGATTTCTTCCTTGTATATGTATTCAAAAAATACGCATGACTGTTCATATGTCTGTCAGGCCAGACAAAATCTAAGAATTAAAAACGAATCAAGATATGCATTAACTATATATATATATATATATATATATATATATATATATATATATATATATATATATATATATATATATATATATATATATATATATATATATATNAATAAATTTATTATTACTTCATAGGGTTCGAAAATAGCAGTCACTTAGGAGAAATTCTAATTAATGTCAAACGTCAACTCTGTGAGCTGACTGGCAACAAGAAGCGAGACATCAGAACAGAAACCAAATATTAATCGGCAGATGGAGTTCCGGGGATACCACGTAATTACCGACACCATCGACGTCTTAAGGCAGGGGAGGTGAGGAGGCGGGACGAGAAGGCGTGTGCAGGTCGGGGTGTTGCCGGACGTCGTCTTGGGCGCCGGAAATGGCGAAGTGTGTCGGCCGCGGGCGGCAATCAAAACGCATTTCTTGAGGAAAATCTCACGAAGCTTGTGCTGTGGCAGAAGCTACTCAACGCAGCCAACCCCCGACTAACTACTGAGCTCATTTCCTCCCGCAAATCGTCCATCTAATTTCATCAGTGACCGCTGCAACCAGATGGTCTACACTTTCCCACCTCCTCGGTCTGATCTAAAAAATACGTGTTAATTGCGACTCCCAAAATATCATTAGGGAAGGGGCTATGAGCACCGCCGAGCAAGACTGGGTGGCGAGGCGCAAACACGAAGGTGGAAAATATTCCTCCATTGGTGGATAATTCGCGTTACCATGGTCTCATAGTCACGTCGAAATATCTTAATACATTTTTCTGCTAGGGAAAAACGACAGTGACTACAAACTTTTCAAGAATACCCACGACATTGATGGTTTTACAGGTCAAGGAATAAGAAAATAACTTAGCAAAAAAGGTGTATCTTCACTCATGAGTGAGATATAAAAGGTGTCATTGGAGGTATTTACATGATACATGCTAAAATGTATTTTTCTTGACTATGATTTTGCAGATTTCTGCCTTTCTCCTTGGGAGGGCAGAATACTGATCCAACCACTTCAGAATGTTTTACAATGAATAGGTCAGAGGAAACAAGTCATTTTCACTATTTTCTAACTTTCACTAACTTTCTTTCATATTAATATCTATATTTTTTATTTCTTTCCTGCATACTACTCCAGCAAATAAGTGTTCGGAGGTACACATATATATTACCACTGTAGCATTCCTATTCACTTCCTGTTATGACTGCCGCGCTATTATTTATTCTCATTTACATACAAATGACCTTAGTGCAACCCGATAATTTATCTTTCTTTATTTCTAGCTTACAGATTAATACACACTAACATACATTAACACTCCAATCATATTACATCGATAGCTAACGTACAGAATAACTATTGCCCCAACAACAGTAGTTATTGAAACTGCTGGTCAATCATTGTCACTAGCGAAGTCGAAAGGTTAAAAATTACTATGAGTCTTTTACCACGAATATATGGAGATAACAGCTTTTAATTAAATAAAGTTTAATGATGGATAGTGCTGAGATCACGTGTAGGACAGCAGACGTTACAAAACGTCTCACGTATTATACATGCATGTGCGCATAAATCAAACATCGTCCAGGTATAAGAAATATTGAAGGGCATTTGCTAATGTATAATCCGACATGTTGAGTGGTGCCTTATGACCCGAGAGACGAGGACTAACAGAATTTTTAATACACGAAAATAAAACGTTACTTTTCTATAAAATGTTATATTCAGCAGACTCAAAGGTCTAGTGCATGATTACATAAATAAAAAAAAATATTTTAAATTTATACAAATATTCTAAAAACTGATGTATTAGAAGAATTAACGACATAAGCAATAGTTATATTTTTCCCTCTTAAATTCCATTTTAAAATAGATTTTAAATTTGTTTTTATGTATACAGAAGTAGCGTTAGTAGTGCACAAATTACTGGGTCAAATGTACAACACGTGAATCTGGTTTGCATTAACAGCAATGATTCAATAATAACAAAGAATGACTTTTAGAATACGATATGAAAATGGTGCAGACTAGTTTTTGTACGTATATCTGTAGTGATAATGTCGTTGGTCTGTTTAGGGGGCAAAGCGTCAAGACGATAGCGACTACTCATGGAACACCACACTCTCAACACGATGCGACCGCGCTGTAGTAAAACGGAGCGTGTTTATCTGACGAAATGTTTTAGTCTTGTTTTCTCCAGATGTACCACGAACATATTTTGCACATCTAATCCACGCCGCGAGCAGATAATGTATCAGAGTTGTCTTTTAGGGAAAAAATTGCTTAAATGTGACATTTTATGGATCATGAACAAAATAAGATTGAGAAGACATAAGGCAATACACTTGAAATATCATTTGTAGCGCAAAAGATAAGAAAAAGATTGTGAATTCAATCTGAAACCGTAATTATGTCATAATGTGGACCTACTTCTGTATATTAAGCTAAAAAGATATTATGTCATACTTTCCCATTATAGTTATGAAGCTGAATGCGAAAGAATAATTCACTCAAACAGTTAAAAAAGTGGAGATATCAAAAGAGTTTTAATACATTGTGTTACAAATGAAGTTTTTGTCAACATGAACCCTCAAATTCCTATTCAATGCTTGACGAAACATACGTACCTCTGTTAATGCCCCCCAGCATTCTGTCCGAATATTCTCGTACTGCATTTCACAGGCAATTTATATTCCATAATTATGTCTCATTATGATGTTCCATAATCTACATTAGTTTGATGTTCCATTATGTATAATTACAGATTTCAGAATCACAGAACATCGTAAAGGCACATTTCTTTTTCTCATCTAACAAATCTCACGAGTTCATAAATCTCAAAATGTTTGTTTAAACTCATCACATATACACGGAAAATAATAATAATTACATATACTTATTATACATATACAATAAATCTCAATAAAAGTCACAGCAATTTTTATTTCTATTAAGAAGATAAATAAAATACATAATTTTAATATTTTGCACGAATAAAAATACACAGATAAAACAGACACATTCTTTATCTGCAACAGATTCTTCACTCTTAACCATATCTGACCAAATAATCCCAAAAATTTACGCATAAAAATAAAATTACGATTAAAAAAAATATATTTCCTATCAGATTTCTTAAGAAATGAATTAAAATTACGTCTCAGAAAAGTATGAAATTGATTTACCACCATTAGCACTTGTATCTTCTTCAATCACGTTAATATTTTTGAAGCTAGTAATCTGTGAGCCACTGAAACTGAATGGACAGGATCGTACCTTCAAATATTTTACCTTATCTACACGGAATGATTAGGGGTTAAAACGTGAAGAGGTGAATCAAAAAAACTTGTTTATTAAACTTGCAATTTAACCCTTCGTTAAAGTGACGTGAGAAAAATGCCTCATCTCGATGTGACCATAATGCAACTTTTTTTTCATTTTGATTAGCCAATAATCATTATGTGCCTCCAACAAGGTCATTGCAGCGTTCCTTAATTCTTTTTTCATTCTCATTTTACAATATTACGATATGCATGGTGTACCGGTAAATAACTTCATCAAGGGAAAAGACGGGCTTCATGGAAGAGCACAATATAGACATTGCTTGCTTACAGGAGTTACCAGTTTCGAAGGAAAACTTGCCATAATAATATATCAGCTAGGGTTCTGGAAGAAGAGGGGGGATGGACGGCTATAGTAGTAACAACGAACGACATAGAAGTATTAAAACTGCAGGAATTCAGCACAAAAATTTATAATAACTTGTATGATATGCCATGCCAGTACCGCTATATTAGTGAGTGCATATATGAAACGGAAAAGGGAGTGCCACAAGGAAATACTGGTGTTAGAAGAAATACTAAAAGCTCATAGGAGAAAAAAGATAATCTTATTCATGGATACTAATGGGAGACCAACATTGTGGGGATAAAAATTAACGAACGGAAATGGGAAAACGATAGGAAATATGATACGTCAATACGGCTTAATATTACAAAATGTGGGGAAAGAACCAACTTTCCCAAGTGAACAGAGTAAATCAGTGATGAACCGCACACTCACGTCACAGGAAATGGAAACAGAAATACAAGGCTGGAGACTAAATAGGTGTAACATCGGATCACAAAGGAATTTTGTTTACTAACAAAAGTGAACACTAACATAGATACTGAAAGAATGCAAATGACGGAAAGGAATTTGAGAAAAATATATGTGAGAAAATTTCGACAACGCTTAAGAAGAGCAATAAGGTACCGAGAAGATGGGGAGATAGAAGACAGAGTAGACAATATTCAATTAACAGTTTTAAGAGTTGCAGCTGATTGTGCACCCGAAATGAGGACATATAAGAGACCAGGAAACACGTGGAGGAAACAAGAATTAGACATGTTGAAGAAAAAGAGAGTGAAAGCCAGAAGAAATCAGCCTGCGAGAAGACGGGAGGGAGACAACTATAGAAATACAAGAAAGCACTTCGTGCATATAAGAAAAGGATTAAAGAATGTAAATCCGAAACATGGGAGGTATATGTACTGAAGAGTGTACGCAATCTGGGGTGTACCGTATCTAATTGCGTGAGATAAAATGAAAACGAAGCAGATATGGATTTCGTTGACAGATGGAGTGCAGAATACTGAAAGATGGCGGGATACGGCGCGAAAACGTTTGGAAGTAGTGTTAGCAAGGGATGAGAAGACGGAAACTTGGACAAGGGTGAATGGGGAGCAAAACAGAGCTGAAGAATTAACCAGGCGAATTAGATGCGATGGTCCAAGCTCTAATAAAAGGGAAAAGTCTAGGTTTCGATGGAATCACCCATGAACTAATACAAGCAAGTTATAGTTCATAGGAAATGAACTAAAAGAGATATATAATGCATATTTAAAACAAGGTATATTTCCTCGCGCTTTGAAAATTGAAAAAATAGAGGTGTTCCACAAAACTAGGAATAGGAAAATTGATGACCCGAAATCGTATCGTCCAATAAGTCTGTTACCATGTTTTGGGAAATTATATTTGAGAAAATATTGATACAGCGGGTGACAAATTGGGTGGAGACAAATAATGTTTTAGATGAGCACCAATATGTATTTCGCAGAGGATATTCCACTGTAGATGCTTTACGAGTACTTGTATCATGGATAGATGTTCGACAAGGGAAGTTAGGAATGATAATTCTCCTTGACATTAAGGGAGCGTTTAATAATGTAAAGAGGAAAAGAGTGCTTGAAAATCTAAAAAGCATAAATCTCAATGGCCATCTTTATAATATATTTGCAAGCTATTTTGAAGACCTGAACGTCGTTATAGAAATAGGAGACGAAAAAATCTCATAGGACATGGACAAATGATGCCCGCAAGGTTCTCATTGAGGTCCGCTATTTTGGAATTTAACGATTAACGATCTCCTATGACGGTACGGGTAACGGCTACAAGATATTAGTATATGCTGACGATATCCTTATCTTCCTGGAAGGAAGATCATGAAGAGAAATTGAGCAATAAGGGAATACAGTGTTAGAAATATGTGACAATTGGTGCAAAAATAATAACTTGTAAATAGCGGCAGACAAAAATTATGCCATGGTTTTTGAAAAGATAATTATTGAAAAGAGAGAACCTACTTTGAAGTTACGAGAAAGGAAAATTAGAGTTGTGAAAGATGATATCTATTTGGGAATTAAGTTGGATAAAGGAATGAAACTTGACCGACACACAGATTATTTACTGGACAATATAAAGGTTTACTTTTCATTATTACGAGTAGGACTCAATAAATTCAATGTCGATAGGAAAGGGTTTATACGGTTATATAAAAGTGCTATGATACAGAAGTACCCATATGTGTGTGATATTTGGCATTGCGTATTAATTACTATCTTTGTAAAAAATTAGCGAGAATACAACGTCTTTGTCTTTTGAGATTATGTGGTGCTTATAGATCACTGTCAACTGAGCATTAAATGTGTTAGTTCAAATGATGCCAACGGAGATATTGTTTTAAAAATACGTTTTGCGATCAATTATGTACCGTGAAGGATAAATAGTACTTGATGGAAAAGTAATTAACGGAGAAGAGAAAGATTGGAGAACGAAAATAACGAATGTATTGCGCGTGAATGTATCGACAGTTGTATCATTCTACACAATAGTTACGACAACCCCACACCATTTCTCGTTTTGTGCAACCCTACTCGCGAGATCTCAAGGCGAGAAAGAATGGAGAGGTCGCCTATCACGCGCGCGACGAATGAGTGGGAACAAATGATGGCGTAGTAGGGGGTAAACGAGGAGCTGCGGATGAGTAAAGGGGGAGAGGGGAGGAGAGTTCAGAGAGCGACTTTGTTTACGCGATGATCTGTCCAACGCAGCGGTAATGTGCTGGTCCTTGGACATCAATGAAACAATACGCTCCAGAAACTCTCGCTTATCTCATTAACATTTGGCGAAGAGATTGAAATTAAGAGTGATCCATAACTGAAGATGAAATCGAGTTACCGTTAACATAATTTCGTATTTCTCCATTAAGTCCCAAGGAACCCTTGGGATTGATTCACGATTAGCTACGACACAAGGAGGAGTTTATCTGACCACATTCACGCAAATATTAATGGATTTAAAATATATTCCAAGTTGCTGCTACAATTAACTCCAGACTCCTGTACAAATAGTAGACAAAATCCGCCTTCCTCAGTCAAATTATTGAAACAGATTTTTCGCAAGAATATACCTGCGATGACAAAGTCCGCGCAAACTTAAAAAAATATACAGTTAGTGTTTGTTTGCACAAATTTTTCCCTCCACCAGTGCTTTCACGAGGCAGGTAGTGCTACCTAAGAGATCAGGGTGAGAAATAACGACAATTTAACATAAATTTGTATTTTAAGTACAGATGAGGTTACGCTAAGTATCTTATTTTTGGGAATAGGGGTCTGTACAAATCTGCCATTTTGGATATGAGATACAACGATAACAAGTTAACGGTAAATTTTGTAAGTTGAAACTACAAAATGACACGACAAAGTGCAAGTTTGTAAAGAATATCACAGAAATTGTTCCCCGACTTATTCAACATAAATCAGTAACGTAAACATACAACATAAACCAGTAACGTAATAATGGAAGATGATGTAGTTTGAGGTTATAGGCCAGACTTGAGCGCACCAAACGAACGACTTGGCCCCCTACTCACAACGAAGTCCGGATTACGATTATGACTGTGATATGATAGTTACGATGGTTGACTATGGAAGGAACTAATGTAACAAGTGGCGCAGTACGCATCGCTGAGCATTGCGTCATTGTTCGTCTATTGACCACGCGTGTGTAAGTCTTCCCCGCTCCGTGCATGGCAGAAGGCCAAACGACGATGAATGTGCATGGGAGTGAGGAGGGAGGGAAGAGAATAGATGATGAAAGAATCAGTGTGGCAACTTTGTAGTTATGGTATTAACATAGGTAGTTTAGTGATATAATTGGTTATAGACGATGTAGTTCTTTCCCAGACATGACATAGCGTACAACTGGAACAGTAATAAATAAATGTACAAAATTTAAAGTACCAGAGGTATTTTTACATGGTATTTTATAGTTCAGTATAAATAAAAGTACAGACAAAATACATTCGGTTACCATCAGATTTTGCAGGAAAATATTAAATAATGTATGAAAATTATGCTTCATCTCAGAGCTATTCACATTTTGTCATTTTAAATTTTATTCGTGGAATGGTTGAACGTTGAAAAAATAATTGCCGATTTCTAACTGATTATTGTAACTTGAAAACTACATGTTTTATTAAGAAGATTAATTTGACTATTCCCTAGGTGACTCGATCCTGTAACAATTAGAATTATACATAATTATATATTATAATATATTTACTAGGTAATGTGAGAGAAAGTGTCCTTCAGTTAGTGGAGGTGATCAAAAAGTAGGTGTAAGGTTCAATAATAATTCGATCCATTCTTATATTGCCTCAACTACACACACATTCAGTCATAATTCCATAACTCCTATTAATTACTCACGGAACCATTAAAATCGTTCCCAGGCGGGACCGTGGGCACTGTCCGCCCTGGGCCTCATCCAGAGGGTATCCCCAAAATAATTAAAAAAGATGAAAGACGTAAAATTGAACCTAATATACTGCAACTTTATTATAACAGTAAAATTGTTAATAACTTATCTTCGAACCAAAACAAACTAATTTTAATTTCATTTTCTACATAATACAGTATGCAAACACGATGATGTATGAGTCGAATTGGGGGAGTCCAAAATGACTGCATTAAACGTCTTAGTTTTGTCAAAATCTCTACGACTCCGATGTCTATCTTTACCCAGTGTTCGGTTGAAAATGTCTCACGCATCAACTTCTAAACGTGTTGAAACAATAATATATATACACACATTATATATAAATTAAGAAGTGAACAATTTTCTCAATTTAAACCTCCCACAGATTAACCCATGCTATTCCTCAAAGGATGAATTAAAAAATGTGGCACAATTAAGACGGAAGTAGCTGTTTGTTTCTGATAAATCGAGCCGTCCTAATCTGAGTAGACATGACCTAAGACTGATCACAACGCCGAGACCAGACAATCGGATGACGCTTATCTCCGACCGAGAGTCCGCAGCGTGGAGTAAGCCGCGACGCCGTGGAGCAGTCAATGCGTGGCCCGAAATCCGTTGAGATAACCTCCCGCCCCAAGTCGTCGCAGCGCGGCGCAGCAGGCTGAACAACGCATCGTCTTGGCGAGTACGCGTGAGATGGTCGACGCAATAGAACGTTTTTCAAATAGCGTTTTTCAAAATTTTTCTACCATATAATTCAGCGCTACCCAACTTATCTTAGTCCGCGGGCCATTTTCTATACACTTTCGATCGATTGGGTTTGGCAAAATTATTGCCGACGAATCAAATTAATGGGATATATTTATTTATTTGCCACGCGATATTTTAATTCTCATCAATAAATTTATATTACTTCAATAAGAAATATCAAATGGCACACTTCTCTTTCTACAAGAGTACTTTTAATATTTAGTATTACAATAAAATGTTTACATATTGTCATGTCCAACGGGGCGATTCCGAACACAATTTTCAATTTTCTCTTACCGGATATGCCAGAACAAATATTAATTTTTTATATTTTTTATTAAATCTGGGTTGAATATACATCTCTCAGCTATACAGCTCTATCAGATATTGGATGGTTACACATGCACAATAAAATACAACTACAACTATTGAAGCATAATTGCGTCAAGTAAGATTGCGGATACTCATTGAGCACTACCTAAGAATTTCCTAATTTGGTGAATTAAATCTCCGAGTGATCTATTAAATATAAATGAAAAGGGTAACGGATGCGTATTCTGGTAGTGAGAGGACCAACTTTGCCGATGTGGAAGTGGGCAGCGCCTGGGATTTTTGGAAGAGAAAAGAGGAAATCATGTGATATTGCGTGAATGTAGTCGTGGATGAAAGGAACCTTCAAAGCGTTATGAAGAGAGGAATTTCGGATAAACCAGGGTACTTTGGTGACTAAGCAGAGTATTTTGTTTTTTTAAAAACCGTGAATTTTGTGGATGTGTGTGGGAGCAGCGTTGTACCATACGGGGGAAACGTATGTAGTAGGGGACGAAGAATAGTTTTGAAGAAAATGAGTGAAGATTCGCAGCTTATGGAGGAGCATCGGTTGATAATAAAATATTAATTCTGACAGCACAGATTGATAACACAGAGTTGTACCCCCCCCCCCAACGTTTGATGAAAAATTTAATTGATAATGTACTCGCGGGTCGTACAAAACGTCGACAGTTAGACAGCGCTTCACACGAAATGATTTTTCTTTTTCTGCGTAACCAGACGGAGTAAATCACAGAAATGACGTATGGTACTTTACAGCATTAAAAGATGTGTCGACCTATTATTTCACCTTTCACCTTTTCCTTTGCGAGATAATTTAAAAATTACAGAAGTAGATACTTGACTCATTTATTTAAAAAGTATATTACTTGGCTACTTGAGTTCTGAGAATTGACGGTTCTGACGAGTCCAACCATCCTGGTATAAACGATATTTGTACGTAAGTTGCGTGATGCTCTATTGTGCAATATTATATACTATTCACAACTGTTCAGATGTCCACCCCCCAGGGGACTTACCTCTAATAAGTGCGTGTTTGGCAAACACGGGACCCCGATATGAGTCTGGCATCGCTTCCACTTACATATGTGAGGCTCCTTCCTTTCTCTTTCCTGACGTTCCTTTGTAACCTCTTGTTCTTTTCGATCCCGACACTAGTAGGTTGCGTGGACTAGGGTATCTTTCATTTTCCACGTTGTAATGTTTTGATGTAATGATGTATGTTTTGATATGTTGTAATTCTGGAGGGTTTTTAGTGGGTATGGTTGAGTCATTCGGCGAGTCCCACACGCGGGGGGAATCATGTTGGCTCTCCCTAGTGCGTAACTGCATTTTCCCTACCTGTACAAGATAATGACCTTTGATGTCGACGTGACGTAAAGCCCCACAAAAAAAAATGTTCTGATGTCCAGTTTGCATTGTTTAATGCTAAATATGAAATCGAGTGAAACGTGCCTTTAACTAGCAGATGTAGGAAAGTAGTATCTGCTATATTATACCTGTAAATAAAATAGCCTTAGTAAATACAAGTAAACGTTAGTATTCTCATACAGAATGTTAGTAAAACTAGTAAATGAAAAATACGTTTTGGCAATCTAAATGCTCAACATGCATATATTTCTCCCGGTACTTACAGGTGGTACAGATTTGTGGTAACTGCAGCCAAATGAAAATAGCGACGAGCCGGGAGTCGAACCCGAACTCCTGCTTGATCTCAAGGGCGTTAACCACTACACCGCCTTCCACAACTGTACACAATTTTTATCTGGAAGGAGATCCCGTATTTGATTCCTGTCTCATACCAATTTTTATCTGGCTGTAGTTATTATACACCTAGCATGTTTACCTTCGTATTTTCAAAGTTTTGAAATTTTAGAAACCGGAAGTGGGGCGTGTGAAGTAAATGAAGTTGCAATGGTCAACCTGGAATTACGAATCTATTTTTAAAAAATCTGATTTTCATGTTTATAACTGATTCATCCATTTGTATGAGGAACATCGAATAAATAAATACGAGTACTCTCATACGACATTGGGCATCGTCACGACTCACCGGGACCCAATACTTAAAGATATGAAGATATTAAAACTTTCTTTTGGATAATCGCAATATTTTCCTTATACAAAACTTTTCGCAATATTTTCCTTAAAATTGAAATACAAGGCAATGTCTGCAATTCTACTACTGGAGGCTTCGCACAGGAGCTTTTTTGCTATTTAATTGTTTAATTCTTCGTCATAATTTTTGTAGACACAAAAAGCAGGCCCAATCTTTTACGATTGAAAATTACAATGAGAATAAAAAATATGAATACATTACCTTCATCCGCCAAACAAATCTAAAATATTTTTCATTCACCACATTACTATGAGAATAAATTTGTTGAATAAAACCAAGAATTGAAAGAAAATTATCATTTAATTATTTACCACACCAAAAGTCTACTAAAATTAACTCCCCTAACACTATTTTTCACATGCTTGATAATTTATGGGTGGTGTAGGTGTTTGGGCGAGGTCCTCGAATGCAACTGGCATAGATCCACACCATCGTTCAAGGCTGAGCCTATGCAGTAATTGGATGACTTAATTCCCCTCATCACTTTGTCTACATCTATAATTGTACTTTAACACGGCTTCTCCACCTTCTGTTAAGTCCTCTTCAAATTCTATGTATGCTTCAGTAAATAATATTAATGATCAACATTTTCCGCGTATTTCCCGTCCCGGGTTTGATCTCCGGTTCCGTCTCCTATTTTCATTCAATACAACACAATTAATTTCTGCGTACCGAAAATGCTTTTAATATTGAAAATAACTCGTATTTAATTGTGTAAAAAACATAATATATGAAATATAATTTTGTTTAGGGTATTGGAAGATAATGGTATATCCTTTCTCAACTTTGCGGATCAATATAAACTGTGTTCAAGCATTCCGTATAATATATATATATACCAATGTATATAACACCACTTCACTCATTATGTTTATTGTTACGATATAGTAATTGTGACAAAAACACTATTAAGTTCTAACACTATTATTAAAACTATTATTATTTTAACACTATATTAAAACACTATCATTAAAAACACTATAATTATTGAAGTGCCACCCTTGCTTTATACGAAACAGTCTCGTTATCGAACACAATACTCGCAATAGGAATAATATCCATCGGCCTAGAGTGTCAACCACTCTTTGCCAAAAAGGACCGCATCATTCAGGAATCGTTCTAAATAATTCCCTGCCCAAGAATATAAAAGATATTATGAAATTGAATATCTTCAAATCCGCGGTTAAAAACTACCTTCTGCACCAGTGCTTCTACACTGTAAAAGAATTTATTGATTTTAATAAAAGTTAAATCCGTCTTGTACTTTATCACGCCATTGCTGTAGCACTTTTT
>NNCF01128294.1:191172-219627 GCA_002313205.1 Laupala kohalensis
TTGTGTACATAAATTCTGTAGCCCCATCCTGGCCTGGGTTTTTCTCCGTTTTTCCTTCAGGTAGAGGCGGATTTCTTATACAGGTTCTCTAGGCCCTGTCTAGGGGTGTGTTTATTGTAACAATAAATCGTGAATTTAGTGTTTTTTCAACTCTTATGATTTTTAAACATTATACTCAGAATAATCTATAGTTCGATAATAACTTATACATGTAAATTTACAAACATATTTGCGTTAAATTACAAACATATTGACATTATATATGTATTATAACTCGCAGCTAACTTTTTATCTTATCTAGGAACTTATGCAAAAAAAAATTGAATCAGCTTCTGCCTTAGGGCCCTTGATCGGTATTGATGGGATGGTCCCTTGCTTGCTTCCGGAGAGTAAATTAGTTTATTGTCCTCCACGTGCTCATACGCAGTTTGTACTGTTTTTTGACAATAAATTTATTATGATGTTATAGAGTATTTGAAGCATATTACTCTATTTATTTTCGGAGAAGGGCAAGGGCATTACCATTGTTGTGAGATTGCAATTTCAATTGAAGTCCCTTTTTATGCCAACTTTACATCAAATGAATTTTTTTTCGGATTCTTATCATACTAATTTCGTCAAATTTGATTTTAATGACTTAATTTCCATAATTTAATATTTAAATCGTAACAATTATTTTAAAAAATTCGATTTATGAATTAATGAAGTCGATTTTAATCAATTATTCCCATCACAAGATATTGGCGACACTGTATTCTCCTGTCCTCCCTACGTTTTGTTTCCCCTGTTTCGTCATCATGGACTGAGCTGCGACAAACGTCTTGGGGTCTTGCACGGCCACCCGTGATCATAAAGCTGCCATTGTGAGGCGGCGTTGGCAACGTTGGGGGTTCCGCGTCTTAGCGCGAACCTGCACAATGTTGCCGTTAATGAGATCTTCAAAGGGTTACAGTATATTGTTGACTGGGCAGCTGCATCGTTTTGTAATCCGCGGCTTGTTTTATGAGAGAAGATTCTTTTTTAGGTTTCACTATCCGCATTTCGTATTCTATTTTATGACTGCGGATTAATAAGAGAATATTCGACAAACATTTTCTTCAAAGAAGAAAGAACATTTCTACAAATCATGTTTGTTAAAAAGTTACTTTTATTTCAACGCAAATAACATTCTGCATACAAGCGTTTACAGTTTCTGGTGAAATATTTTTTCGTTAATTCAATTCAATTTATGGTAAATCCTATCTTTTATAAATAAACTGTTGCAGCACGGGAGCTGTGGATTGCAAAACGCAGTCAAGTATGAAGTTTTCATACAATAGAAGTATTATTTGAAGAAATATGAAGAGGCATGTGCTCCAAGCTTCATAACTACATATAATTCCAAATGTATCATTTCAAAAATAATTTAAAAGCTTTGAGGAGAGTCCGGTGGTGGATAGAGGAAGGCATTATTTAAAGAAGATTCTAAGCAACCATCCCCTTGACTCAGACTCCAGGTGATTTCCTTAGCAATCATTAAAGTTACCTCAATTCTCACTTTATCAAAAATCTCTATCTCCGAAATTTTGTCCACAACTGTTGATCACTATGCAAGTGCGACAAGATACCATAAATAAGGCACGTTCACCTTTATACGCACACATTCAAATGTGTTATTATTATTATTATTAATGGGGCTTTAGGGATCGCCAACACCAAAGTCATTAGAGCCCTCTCATATCTAAATTCAAATATGATACGAAAAGACACAACGGTTGATTATTAAATCAAATCAGATGAAAGCTAAATCCTGAACATATGTATTTTTAACGAAGGAAAGAAAAGAAAGAAGAAAAAGAAGAAAGAAAAATTAAAGAAGAATGAAAATTTAGATCCTCCCGAGAATTTGTTAGAGGAGCCCCGATCCATTTATGAATTTCAGTAATTTATTAATATTATCTTTATTATTTCTGAGGATTTTTCGTAAATCTGCATATTTCTCCGTATTCTTGTGTATTTTCTACAGTCGGTTAGTAGATGACGCACTGTCAAACTACACTCGTTACATACGGATTGATCACCAAGTTGTAAGAGATACCGTTGAGTGAGAGTAGAGATATGTAATCTCAATCATTTCTATATAATAGATAACGAGATAACCTCTCTGCGAAACCCAGTAGAATGAGAAAGGAAGATCAGAGAGGGGAGAGATTTGGCTTCAATTTCCACAAGACGCCCGGCGTTGCACAGGAGATGAGGTCCATTTCCTTGCCGTAATGTAGCGCCCACCACCACCCGTCCCCTCTACCTCTACAGCTTCTCTTTGCACAGCTGTTTTCTGAGGCGCAGTGCCTTCAACGTCCGTTTGCCTTGGATCAATTTCTCTTCTTGCTATAGAGAAAGAGTTGTACATTACACAGCACTCGAAATTAATTTTCACTGTCAGTAATTTGCCAGGAGTTTTACACTTTAATTTCTCTCATCTAATTTTTGCAATATTCGTAGCTAACTTCTTGACATCACGTTTTGCTAACTCACGAATTTATCAGAACAACAGTTAACGCATGACTATAACGTAAGATAATTATTAAAATCATATTATATTGTGATAAATCGAAATGTTCATTCGTTTGGTCTATGACTTCGTCGTCAGAGTTCCATATATCATTAGTCGCAGAAATTTTGGTAACTCTGGATTGAATTAATAATTCATCACCTAATTTGTTTTAGAATAGGCCTCTAGATTCCAATTCATGACGTGCAAGGTTCCTTCCAGTTAACTTCTTCCGGCCTCCTAAAATTAGGTTTTCGTAAGCAGCAAATCGAACAGAATTTTTATCGACATTAAAGAATATATTTGAACCCATTTTTCAATATAGGACGGAACCTTCAACATATTTATAAGAATATCAACAAATTACTCATAAACCAAAATTATAAAATATTAATGTACTACACATTATAAACTTAGTTATCGAAAGTGTAGTGGGATACTCCACATACTATTTCATAAATCACAGACATTCACCACTCACGTTTGCGATAGAAACAGAAAACAGAAGTAACACGTCGTGGATACATGTGGCATCCTGTATGTGTCTCGTGAACGATGGGCCTCGCGTGGTAATGGATGAACTTCCTCATGCACACTTCTACGTTCTCAGCACAATTTTGCCGTAGAGATGTTCAGAGCCGAGAAAGAAAGTCAAGGGGGTTTGAATACAATATGTGAAGTTTGGGGTTGAGGGGAAGTGGGGAGAAGGATGTCATGATATGTGATTGCGATGTGAGGGTTAGGTAAGTTAAGAGAAGAATTGTTGTAACGTACTAGAAAGTGAAATAAGAAAATATAGTAAACTAGCATAACTAACCGGCGTTATCCGGGATTCAAAGAGAAACTTAAAACAAGAATGACTGAACGTTAAAAATTTAAAAACATTTCACAAATAAAAAAACGAATATACAAGAAAATTCATTGACATTCAAAATAAAATTGGCGAAGATTCACATCAACTAATTAGCAACCAATTTTGTTTTCTCTGCTCTTTTAATTCATCAATATTAACCATACGTTTTTATTGTTGCAATAAACCTTAAAAAATACCTTTGAAATTTCAAATACTTTCATACATTACATTTTCCGATTTCCATGCAACAGGTATTCCAAATAATTCTCTTTTATTAATACAGATGCAAGTCAAAAACATCGTGGTACAGTTATAATGTTGCGGAATAGTTATAAGGTTGGGTCGAAGGGGTAGTCTGTACCGCAAAATAAGCTTTGAGACGCAGGTAAGGCGCAGACCTCCACATGTGATAAAGGTCCGAGGGGGAGACGTAAGGAAGGTGTAGAGAGTGGGTGCGCATCCAAGTGGAGCAGGGAGAGGAGAATGGCTGAGGAGCACGTGCGTCTTCGGTAGTAAAAGTGCTTCCGCGAACGTGGCCGGAAACGAAGGCGTGCTGCGGGAGAAACGCGGCCGTGGCAGCGTGGCTCGTACGCGGAATCGAAGGCGAGACCCCTGCTCGCGCTAACGTCGCACCCTTCGGCTTCGACCCATCATTCAAACCGGCCTCTGGGTGACTTGTAGACTCGATATACACTGCGACTCAGCGAGCGTTCATTCAACTATACACCAATGTATATTGGTCGTTTCTATTTGTTTCATACGAATCTTCCTATACCTTGGGAAGAAAGTGGCTAATCTCTAAATCGAGTATCCCATCGATCCCCATAAAAAAATTGGAAAACAAGCCCATAAAAATCTTGAAAGAATTGAAGGCCTGAGTTGGATAAGGGTCCATCTCCAGTTTGTACAGGAATCCGATTATCCCCAATTTTGAGGTTTGTGGATAAATAATAGTTGCAGTTTTTAATGGAAATTAATAATGAGGAACTTTTAAAGTTATTAAAATATTGATTTTTGAAGTTAGATTTTTGGTTGGCAACTCTAATCCCGAAAATCGTCCCTCCTGAACAATGAAAAATAATTATCCAAGTCAATCCTTCATGATAGTGCGAGGATCAATGTACATATCTAACTTGGACTCGCGACATTGTACGCCCAAACGGCTGTCTTCTTAGACTCAATACTTCTGAGTTTTCTAATCTTAAATGAGTTTTTGAAATATATTTTCTCTTTTAGCTATTAATGCTCTATCATCTTTGAACGGTTTCATTAGAACATGGTGAAAAAGCGTTGTCATACGCATTCCTATCTCGGGTCGCATTCCCAGACAGTTTTAGTTGCAAGCGTTCCCTCCGTCTCCGCTTATAGGACCTGATGGCGCTGCACGAGTGGGGGCTACGGAAGTGCGTCGAGCCTCAGACTGCGAGGCGCTGAATCGGCCAACGCCCTTCCGCAGGCTCCGACGCGACGGGGAAACACAACCACTTAAAACAGGGGTTATGATCATGATGTAAAAGCAACTTCCTTACAGAAAAGATTGTATATCATTTTCCACATTCATTTTTTTTTTCATTTATCATTCAATTAATCATAAATCAAAATATCGGAGTCTACCGGTCAATCCAATTTTCTTTTAATAATTCTTGAAAAAATAATGCAATTAGTCTATTAAATATCTCACGTGGTTGACGGTATTTTTCCAGAAAAGTGAGTAAATAAAATGTATCCAATGAAAGAAAAAGACTTGCTTAGTCAACAACTCCATTCTCAATTCATCGAAGAACAATCAACCCGAAAATACGACAATGGAAGAAATGGTTAATGTCATCGCTAACACATGAAGACGCAACTTATCACCCTCATTATATTCAGGGACGATTCACGGTTTCTGGTTGCGGAGTGTCACAGAATACCGGATAAATTTCTGATATTCACCCTCCGTAAATTAATAGTAAACATTTCAGCTAAACCTTTACCACATTAAACATAATATTTAATATTATGTAAGTTTGATTTATTGTTGTAAATTAAAAGGAAAAAAAACACTCCCTACACTCGCAAGTGTTTAACGTATGCCGAAAGATGCTATGAATAGATAAATTAACAAATAGCAAATGATAAACTATTTCATATTTAGAAATATAATTTGTTATTTTTGGGCGGAGTTTGACGTAATGTGTGTTTTGCGGATGATCGGTGGCCACCAAGTCGATAATTATCGCAATAGACCAAGAGTGTATTATTCCCCATTACCTTGGAATACAAACACGGAGCGAGTCGCTAAAATATACTAGTGGATTTGAATCTAAGGTGAGCGTGGATATTTTATTGTGATTAAATACTTCATCTCCATGAATCAATCCTCATTTGCGTTGTTGCAAAAAAAGAAAAATGCGCTCAGAGTAAACAGAATCAATTTTACGGTTGTATCATTAATAACCTATAAAAGCTAGAAAAGTCAAGGGAAAAAATTGATTGTGTTAAACATTATGGGGAATGTTACTGACTGAGCCACCTTCGCCTTGCACCCCTTTCGTTGTATTTTTTTCTCCAGAGCGCCCGCGCGTCTGTTCGGGCGCCCGGCGCCACTCTGCGTCAGAGGGAAAAAAAAACTTTTATTAGGAACTTCCGTTCTGTTTACTTTGGCACGAAGAAAACACAGCTACAATCAAATAAACACCAATCAACAGTTAAAGTACGAGAAAGGCGCACGAGGTAGGGTGAAGGGGAAAAGGGGGGGAAACAGGAATGGGTGAGGCATTGGTGGTGGTGGCGTTGGGGGAGAGAGAGATAAAACCAATATTTAGAACTAAGTTTAGACTCCGCGCGAGCAGCACAATGCTCACTTCGACAAGCCAAAGGCTGGAAACACAACGCGAGGGAGAGGTGCGCGCCAAATAGACTTGTCTCTTCCTAGGAATTAACTGCATCGTAGATCTACGTAGTTGACGAGTCCCAGGGGAAGAACAAAAAATGGGCCGAAGGATGGTGGTGGTGGGGGTTAAACTGTTTATTGCTCGATAAATTGAGAGTTCAGACCGACAAGGGGATAGTCAGAAGAAGGAGTTGGCGATATAGATTAAAGAGAAGAGAAGGAGGTAGAGGAACGTAGAGGAACATTTGGTGTGAGAATATTCATGGAATTAAACTTATAAGGACAAGATTCACGAATAACTGTATTAATACGCTATGACTGTGAGCGACACTGTATTTAGTTTGTAACAGACACTGATGAGGCCGTATTGCTAATTAGTTCCTAACTGTAAGGATTGGATAAAGGCTTTTTATATAATAATTACACATTCTAAAAGAATGAAGAATAGGTAAAACAAATATTTTTGAGAACGCAAATAATAAATAAAAAGATACATCAAATCAACAAAAAATTAGATCATGACGAAAAAGAATGCAAAGAAAAACAATAGCATGAAAAATAAGTAATAATTTTTACAAACATTATTTTCAGTCAATTTAAAAATTTCTCATGCATTGATATTACTGGCAGGAAAGATTCATTAAAGTGATCCTTAACTTCAGAAACGGGCCTTAGTGTGAAAGAGAGAATACAGGTAATTAATAATGAGCATCGTGTTGTTTTCTTGGTCATGCAGAAAATGTAATACTGAACTGAAGACTAAAATGAATACTACTAGAGCAAGGCATGATCCTAATATTGTTCCAGCTAGATCTATAATCTGCCTATGAAGTCAGTAAATAAAGGTAAAACCGGACTATCATTAATTCCTTCGATTTCAAATGTACGTTTATTATAAATATTTTTAAACTAAAACGTACTCAAACAGTTAATAGGAAAAGGAGGCGAAATACAATACGACTGTTTTAAGAATCTACAGCAGTTCGTTGCGCCTGTCGATTATGCAGACCCGCGTCACACTCAACCATACGCCACGAGCACTGCGGGTGGCAGCGAAGGGATAGGAGAGACGTGTTTCAGAAGAATCATACATGTCTTAAGATCATTCAATGGCTTCTCTATGGTGCCCTACGAATGCAAACATTTACAAATTCATCTGCCACAGTAACAGTACAAATTTTCTCCAATATTTCATCTTGCAACACAATATAAAAACTAAATTGGTTGAATTATAGGAACAACTATAATGCTAGAGCTTAACTTATGAGGATAAGATGACGTCCCCATACCCTTAAACAGCTGTATGCATAATATCCTTACCATTCTAATTTAAAATAAATTTTCTCTGAAGATGCATGCGTTTCTTTTTTCGAAAAGGTATTTAAAAACTGAGATACTTCCCGAAGTTTGCTGACATCATACCTGGAGGTAAGCAAGATTCGAATGTCATATGCAGCACACATCCAAACTTCGTAACAATACAACATTTAAAAAATGAAATATATTCTTGCAGCGTGTTCTAGACTAAACAAATTCAAGTAATTCCAGAAACAGACAAGTAAATATCAAAATCTTGAAACAGAGAAGTATATCTTGTAGAAACCCCTGTAGTTTGGTAAAAGTGAAAGATAGGAAAGAAACAAAAAAAATTATAGAAAAAATACAATAAAATTCCTAAATTCCATAGTATTGTATACACAAAATTCTGTTTTGAAAATTACCGACTAGAGCAAATCAAAATGACTAAAATATAATTAAATCAACTTTTGAGTTCAAATATTTCGCATCTGTCATTCTTCAGTATTTTCAACAGCGCGTAGGGCTATCATAGAGGACTTGTCTGTTACATCTTTAACACTCATTTACACTGTTTTTATCGAAAGAGAATTAGAGACTTCGAAGCCCTGTTCATTTAATGACTTATGTTTCAAAAATATTTTCTCACGCCATTTTAGAACAAAATTTAAAAACGGATGGTCATCTTAATTCAGCTAATGGTACTACAGAATTTAGTTTCGAAATAAGGGAAGTATGTTAAACTATCAAGAGAGGAAATATCTATCACATATCAGATTGTATTGTAGCTGCTTAGAAGAAATTACTAGAGCAACGATTGGTTTGAATGAGATAAGGCATAAACAGAAGGAAGAACTGTGAAATGGGGACGGTTTACAGAAGAATGAACACATTAATAGTCAGAGAAAATAAGCGTGCCGATGAAAGAATTGCGAGTCGGAATTGTTCGTGGAGCAAGGAGTGAGGTGGGACTGGAGGGTAATGGCAGAGGGCGCATTCATTTGCTTGTTTTTTCTGCCGCATTCAAAAACGCGTGGCGCCCAGAAGCAACATTCGAGGCGAAATACGAACTGTGAAAAAGCGTGGCGCACTCTATCACGGAAAAATTATGGCCCTCCTCGCGCAGTGTGAGACCAAGCGACGTCCGCGCTCGGTCGCTTTCTCAGCCGACCTCAACAGACCTCTGAGCCACTCGCACACTGCGCTCGCCTCCGGTCCCTACAACGCACGAGAAACATACTAAAAAATATGGAGGTGTTTCCTTTTTACGCGATCAGAAAGTGAAAATTATTTAGCGTTGTTTTAAGTGTAAAATATTCCGGAATATGTATGATGTCATTTTATGTTTTAATGAGTATTATTTATATTGTTTACTGTTATTAACCATAACAATAGTATATAAAAATAGTTTCATATTTGACTTAAGAAATATAGAATATTATTTTAGTGCAATAGCGTATTGTATTCATTACAGTCCTTCCTACACGGTCTAAGAAGTTTCTGTTCAGTAACTCATATCTCCCCTAGAAAAAGACGAAACCCTCTGTTAAAAATGCGGAGAATTAATTATCACTGTGATCATGATGGTGGTCAACATAAAAGGTTATATATGTTTCTATGCAAGGATAATAAAGCCGTTAATAATTTCATATATATATATAATCTTAAATTAATTTCTTTTTAGTTTTAACAGCAAGGAAAATATATAAAAAACTTGTTTCAGTTTTTGGATCAAAGTTCTGAGCTAAAAAATAATATTATGGGTCTATTTGTTTTAATAATTAATGTAACTTTATAGCTTTATTCAAAGATTGGCGAAGAATGTAAAACATATCAATTCTTATACTAGTTAACATACATTCCTTATTATGGTGTAGAATACTATTCTTCACTAATCACTCATTTATCCATCCATTCATACATTTAACTTATATTCCTTTAGTAGCTTCACTAAAAGGTAAAAGTTACGGAGATTTTCTAGAATTCCCAATTTCTTATGCGTAGAACACTACATCAATGAAGAAAGACATTTTTGCTTGAAATATAGGTTCACTCGAAGAAGAACCATAACGGTGAATAATTGAAAAGGATAGGGGACGAATTTGGCGACCTCCCAAGAGAAAGCCACCCACATATTACACAACAGATGGTGAACTTGAGAAGAGTTACAAAGGTCGTAACTAACAATTATTAGATATGAGCGATGCATTAGTGTTAATTGTCACAAATATTTTAATTCATTCGTCTAAAAAATCACAATAAACTAATGATAGTACGCACGAAAACTATGTATGAAATAGAATCCAATATCTAAAAAAATAACAAAGCAGTTCGTGCTACTGAGGGTTAATAAAAATCTCTAGTAAAATATCTACGTAAACATTTGGATAAAACACGAATACGCATTTTGATAAATATCACAGAAAATCCGGACGTGAAATTCAGTCATGAAATACGAGGATGTGATACTTAACAAGATAATTAATGGGAAAATTTAACCATAATGACATGAAAGAAAACATAGAAATAATTATGATAAATACTAGCTTAAGAAAGAAAAAAAGATTATCTAATCGGTATACGAAGTAAAACAAAATGTACTCACAGAACAGAGGAATCTTAATTTGTACACAAACTCGTTAAAACGGAACAAATTAACGGGATGCTTAGCTCGAGCCTATGTGTCTCTTTCAGTACTCTTCCACAAACCCACATCATTTCTTTCTTTTTCTCAATCTAACCCAATGTGACTTAGGTTAATTAACAGATGTGATCCAGGTTTAAGAATGAAGATCTCTCTTGTCAAGGTGATTGAAGATTTTCTTCGTTGAGACTTGGTGTTTCCATGACGCTTAAGTGACGTTAAATAATGGGAGCCTACACGAATCTAGAAATGGATTTACGCCGCTAGACAAAAAGGAAACGAAACGATAGCCTATACATCACTTTTAGTAGATTTATAGAAAGTACAATTTGAAATACTGAACGAGGAAATTAAAATGAACTCCGTGATTTATGCTCTGAAAGGATTGGAATAATTAATTTACTCATGTACAAGAATCTAAAACAGGAAAAAAAATCGAATTTACGATAATAATGTGATGTAATGAGCATGATAATACTAATAAGAAAATAGTAAATAAACTCAATCCTGGCAGAAGACAACGAAAAATGTTTCGAGAGAAAATGAATGAAATGTACGAAAATGGTCGATATAAAGTGACAAAAGTGACCAGAGAAAAAATTGAGGTAATCTTTGGTGCCAAGCTAATTACGAAGAAAAACGTTGAAATGAGTCGGAGTGTGAAGGAACACAGCATGGTAAAGTGCAGTGTTGCACGGCTGGCGTCGCGACACTAATGCGCCTGAAAACATTTCTTCCATTCACAGTCGAGAGGTTTATTCTTAGCATTTCCATTGTTGCTGCCGACTGAGTCATCAACCAAGATATCACTTTGGATCCATTCGACGGTTAAGATTGGTCGACTGCAGTAGTTTTACTCTTCTCTGGAACATTCACTTCTTGTGATACTTAGCCATCGTAATTGAATCATTAATTTTTTCACGTGAACTATTCAACAATTTAAGGAAAAATACTGGCTTATAATTCTGAACGATTTAAAATAATTAAATCTTCTTTATTGTCTAGTCATTATCTCATAATTAACGTTACCTGCAAATATTATGTTTGACTATTGGGAAAGGGAGTAAGGGAATGGTCCCGCAATAAAATTTCGCAAGAAAGTCCACTACACCTTTCTGGGAGGAGTCTGTACTTTGCTGTTTATTAGGTACGCAGCTATTCAGCGATATTGCCACATGAATTAAGCTGTATTATATAAGAGTGAAGACTATGAAACTTAAGGTAATTAAAGCGGTTTAACACTATCGACAGTATCGATGATATCGTAGATATAATTCCATCTCTATGTGTTAATGATTCGTTACCTCGTTCTGCCTTAAACCAACAAAGAATCTTAAGTACGTAACATGAAGTCGCAAAATTACATACTTCAGTGGTCATGAAGGAAACAATTAGTAACCTGTGAAATTTTCTTTTGAACGTCGGTTTTTTTTACGTATTCATCAATTTATAATATTTCTATATCATTATTTGATTCAATTCGATAAACCGTTATTTATAAACCAATGCATACAACAAGGGTATTTGAATTAAAGGAAGTGATTCACACAATATGGTCTATAAGTATGTCAAGTTACAGTGTTGTACATAGTTCAATGTTTTTCTATCATTACAGAGAGCCGGAAATCCTGTGGCAAGAGGTGAATCCGACACTCGAAGAACCAGCACTTATCGCAATGATTGGTTACTCATGAGAGGAAGTTTTGTCGTGGGAACAAAGAGTTCCCACGCTCATTTACTGATACATTCACATTAAATTCTGAGCTCTTGTTTCATATTACAACGGTATCTCCGTCCGCTTGTCGCGACATGCTTCATTTTTTGTCCACATAACTTACCTTTTTCGCCACAGGAATGAAGGGGAACGTGATTGACTGTCATGAAGAGATGTTGCTTTAAATTCTTTTTCTGTTCATTGGGTGGACAATGATTCCCGATATTTACCTAATACTTCCATTAGGTAAATAACAAGTCTAAAATTCACGTTAATTTTTTGAAATTATAAAAAAATTAATTGGGAGTTTTTTTTTATAAATAGTTACCGCTACAATTCACCCGACGGAGAAAATAAAATAAAAGTAGAGATTCATAAAAATAAAAAGGACTTTATGGTATTAGTATGAACAACCATAACATGCAGAGTATTGCTTTATGTGGAAACTGTTAAGTGATGCTAGTGGTTGTAGTTCTTGTTGTGCTGGGGGTGTAATTAGGGAGGATTCATGATGGTGATAAGTACATTTAATTAATTTCAACTCCTATCATTTTAAAATTGACACGACACGAATATTTTTATTTTTCGTATTTAGGTAGTTCCTTAATTTTTAATTTAGCTTTCAAAAGGTTAAATACGTATTTTAGAAGAAATCTCTCCACAGAAGTAAATTTGTTCCCGAATGTTCAGTTATGTAATATCTTTCATCTCATAATTTGAAAGATGTCACTGAACTTTTGTTAGGTGAACAACTTACAAGGGTTTTCTTTTAAAAAACCTCCAATTACAAGAGAGCCTAATTAATATGTGGTCGAACCCACCCATGAAGTTTCTCTCGTACGAGATAAATCATTTCCTCTACCGAAAAAAAATCACAATTTTTTGTGACACGGAGTTTAGGAGTGATATATTGGATTCTAGAAGACATTAAAATAGGGAGGAAGCTCAGCGGAAAGGGGGATAGGAAAACTTGTGCACTACCAAGAAAATATTTCCACGAGATGACAGAGCTGCCAAGATTCTTCTACGAGATAAGAAAGAATTTAAATTCAAAATGCCACTTGGCACAGCTGTACATAATCCTCACAGTTTTGAGGCGCTTTCTCATCCGAAATAACCGCGGTGATTGCGCCTTCGTAGGGGCGACGGACGGGGTTGGGGGACGGGCGTGTAACACGCGGACTCGTGCCTCGCGTCAGGGAACGAAATGATCCGACTCCCGAGATCCGTCACGGCGTGGTGAGGTTTCAGCCACGCGACTCGAGAACGCCGTGGGAGAACCACAAGGAACCATTTGGTTGGCCAGGTGGAAGGCACTGTCTGCACAATGTCGCTGCTCAGGTAGATGGGGAACGATTGATAACGTTTCCGGGAAGGACTTATCCAGAGAGATTCCCCAAACGTATCTAGCGTGAAATCCTGGAAGTGAATGGTATTATTTAACTTCCTACATGAGCCATGTACAACAAATGTTATACTCGTATGCCATAATAATAAACATTTTCAGATCTAACAAAATACAAATGATTTCTTCCAGGATCACAAATACAACTCATGATTATATCACTAGTTTATAGAAGATTAGTAATTCTTGAGCACATTATTTGAGTAGTTTTGGAACATTCACTTTAAAACATTTTAAAGTGAATGTTCATCTAAGAATGTCAGAAAAGGTGATTTCTCATCGATCTTTTCATAAAGTGAACAAGTCGGAAAGAAATGTTTTGTCAATGACTCGTGAAATAATATTAAAAGACCAGAAAAAATGTCGTTTGTTTATATCTTTTATCTAACTGGAAGGTGTTTTTAAACATCGGATTTAAAGCTTAACGTAAAATGTTAAATTAAATGGGAACTGAAAATGAAGAATTATTAAATAATTAAAAGTAACGAAATGAATTGAATTTTACTTTAATGTCGGACCACATTGTACTATCTAAAACATTGAAGGAATAATGTCTATGACAATACATAATACTAGTTCATACTTAAACTTCGAAATAATCAACATGTAGTATCTATTGTTTGTGGTGGGTGTAGACCGTAATCAAGGGTGAGAGTAAATTTTATAAATATTATCCCAAATAACCCAAAGAAAAGTTGATTGAGTCATTTGCTTAACGTCTTCCATTCATTGGGAAAATTCGTTACTAATAATGATAATAAATATTATCATACATATTATAAATGTTGTCATTAATATTATCAAAAATATTATAGCGATTTTGTATTTTAATATAATACACAAATAGATAATTAACATTTAGTAATTGTTTAAAATGGCAAATACGTATTAAAGGATAAACATACATATTATCAATTTCAATGATATTTGTTGAAAGTTCAGTTTCCCTTAGCCCCCTCCCCATAGATCTGCCACTGCCTATTGTTATGAGCGCCGAGCAATAGACGGCATGAAGTGCGAATTCAGAGCAACGAATAAACCAACTGGTGGCAGCTGTCGGAGCTCGTTATTTGCGCCTCCACCATGACGAGAGCATCGACGTAAGCGATGAAGCGACAGAAGCAGAGTGTGTATGTGTGTGGGGGGGGGGGAGGTATCCGCCACAAANAGAGGAGAAAAATCCCCTATTGCCCCTCGTCCACTGGTCCGCAACACGCGGAGGTAGCAGTAGCAGCGAGAGCAATCGCAGGTGCACGCGACCGGCGGGCGTGGCGCGAGGCGACGGTGCGCGACGGCATGAAAACCGCCCTCCACTCAACGCTCGTTACAGGTGCATGCGTGGACGGACGCGAACGCGGACTGTTATCGGAGGTAATGCACTGTAAGGGAAAGAGGAAATCCGAAATGTGGAGATTTGTTTCGTCAGTGGATCAGAAATTGTGGTTTCAAAATAAACAATATTGTAGTAATAGACAGTAGTTCTAAGAAGGTGCGAGGGATAATTAATCCTTATCCTCCAAAATAATATTTAAGATTTATTATTTTTACTTACATATTAGATTACGATGTATAAAATTCATATTCGTCATCCGTATTTGTCTCAAGTTACGAATTTGAGTAACGATTTCAAGATAAATGGATTTACCATCCCCTAAAATATATTTTTTCTGCCAATATTACTTAAATTATTTCAATAAATAATTATTACCTAGCACTACTTGTCCTGTCTGAAATTCAGTTCATTAGCCATTTAGAGAAACTACAATATCTCAAAAGATTCAGATACAAAGATATTTCCCATTATTGAAGTATCTCACCACTTCTTTCTGTTAATAATGAATTTATGGAACATTACAACTTCAAAAGAATACCCAGAAGACGTTGCCGCGTTTACAACGATGTTACAATATAGTAATTGAATGAATTGATTCAATAAAAAATAGACAGATGCAGAACATACATGTATAAAAATGTCATTGAAAGACTATGACTAAGTAATAGATCGGAGACAATAACAGTTCAAAGTACTTAAAATACAAGAATATACATATTAAGAAAATAATCTTAGCATGCTAGAAAAAATAATGAATCACAAAATAATTGGGAAAATATAGAGAAGATTGGATAACGTAAAGTACAGAGCACACTAAAATCAGCAATGGATATGAAAGCAAATGGGTGTGAATGCGTGGCCGGGGATAAGTGTGAAGGGAGTAAAGTGGCAGCGGACCCAGGCCAACAGCCGCTGGTCCGTTGGTCACACGCCACCGAACATTCATCCCAAGTCGCGTGTCCACTGTCCCCAATGATTTCCACGTAAAAGGAGACACGCGGTGACCGTGGTTCAGCGCACCCCTGACCACCTAAACATCCACACTCGCCTGCCTGCATGCATGTGACGAGCTTCTACTCGCGTGGATACTGCTCACTCTTCACATTCTACGACGAGAGAAATCCATAACGGTCTTAGAACGAAATCAAAATAATTTGAAACGCTTACATGAGTGTAGTGGCGTCGGGTCATTAACTATTCTTTTTTAAGGTTTGGGAACGTACTATGTGAACTGCTCCAGAGTAAGTTATGAACGATCATTATTCATGAAATCTCTCAGAATCTTAGACTAGTAACAGTTTTATTTAAATGCGGTGTTCGTTATTGTTATCATTAAGTTTTTAATTTTTTCTTAATTTCATCGTCAAGAGACAACTAAATAATAATAAATATAATAGTAATATTTATATCTGTACTATGTCTTGGCACGGTTGTGTGTACATCAACAAAAAAGGTGGTGCCCCAGAAAATTTTTGTGACCCGCAGAGAAATCTGGGCATTATTTGCAATGATTTATTACGAATAGATTAAAATTATATTCTATGAAACTATTCTGTTTTGAATGTCAATTAATTTTAATGTCCGTATTTTATATTCTCTAGTAGTTTGATGCCTTGCACTGGTATCTAAAAGTTTATCACATATCCAATTGCGAAGCACAACCTTCTTATCAGTTTCATCTCGGTTGACATCTTCCAGTTCACAGATATAGCAGATTCCGCTATCCACTAATAAACAGAAGTCTGCATCCACACAATCAGAGCACCCTATCATTTCCGAGAAAACGAAGAATGAAGGGGATGCGAAAGTGAGAAATACAGCTCACCGAACGAAAGGTTAATTTTCACAAAGTTCACGAATTGCAGGGAATAAGGAGAGGGAACAAGCAGTTCAGGGCTCTCTCTCTCCTTTTTGTTGTTGTTGCATAAAGGCAACCTTTTGCAGAGCCGTGCACCCGCTGCAATAGTTTTGTTAGTTACATCCTCATCAGTAGTATTTCACTAGTAAATGTCTTAGCTGCTCTTATTTAGACAAGTGCGACTTGTCCTTCGGAAACCTACTTTATATTGATGTTATATTTCATGGTACTTGGGGGAGAGGGCGCAATTCCCCTCTTCCGCATAACCCTACACAAATTTTATAACGGAGCGCAAATTTTATAACACTCATATTTCATCACACACTTTCGAATTTTCATTTTATATACTTATTCATTTTATATGCACAAGAAAGTAACAGTATTGTGTGTAAAATGTACAATATAGAAAAACAATATCTTAGAGAAAGTGAAGATATAAACCGTATTAAATATTTTATCTAGTTCACCCTCAACTTGAAAATAAAGGTTGATACCATTTTAATGTTGATGCGAGTTTGTATCAATTGCGCAGAATTCCCTGGCGTATGCAATGAAATGAAATTTCTCAGGCCATTATTTCATCAACGTACAATTTTTTTAAAATCATCACGTAATACGTGGAATTCATGAATTTAGTGGTCTGAAAGGTCCAGAAGTCTGGTAACCGCCAGTGTTCATTATCCCTGCAGGTAAATCCTTGTTCGTATTTTTCGTTTTTCCTTACGACCCTTTGAACGGAATTGTTGGGATGGTCCCATGCCTTCGGAAAATAAATTAGATTATTATCCATCAGATCACACACATTTTTGACTGTTCTTCGTAAAAAATACAGCTCGCCGAAATATTTAGTTATGAATCATTTAGTTGTTATTGGTATAATTTTTAGCTTCTTCCTTTATTTTAGATTCTATAAATTTGTTCAAATGCCCAAAATTAGCAAATGCTCATAAGATACCCGTTTAATATTTACAAGAACTATTATTTTGTTTATTTCCTGTAATTTTTTGTCTATAACAATATCTAGCAAAAAACACCTAAAATGTATTAATTTTATTATATAACATTTTTTAATGGGTATCCGCAGCCCCTAGTTGTCCTATTCCCCTTCGGAGCAGAACTTCAGCACTCATCTCTTCATTATCCACGTCCCTTCGTTCAAGGGCCAAACATCTCGGAGCGCATGTATGGAAATGCACATCGCCGCTACATCGAGATCCTAGGAAGTAAATGATTCTTTTTTTTCTTTTTCGCACCCGCTATTTACACAAAAAAAAATCCACCAGCAGAGTAGTCGACTCATAAATAAATTATAATAAATTACGGTCTTATTTAAGGATGTGTCTTTGCGCGTTTGAAAAAAAGAAGAAGGGAGGTTCGCCCGGTCGTTGGAGCTAATGCCCAAGTCCGGCCTCCCTTCCTTCGGAAGGGTGCATACGCCTTCCGCCGCAGCAAACTTCACCACTGGCTTTCTATATTCTTTCACCTCTGTCCGCCGCCGCAACGGTATAATGGACCCTTCTTTTGATGCTTCCACGTAGCGATAGCAGATGGCGACGAAGCGGCGAAGGCAAGAGGGCGAAGACGCGTGGCGACGACGGTTGCCGTGGAGGCGGAGAGAACGGCGGCGAGGGGCGCCAGCGACGGCACCACCACCGCCGGTGGCGTTCTCTTGTTTATGTATGAGCCGCGATCCTTTGCGGGACGACGGAGGTGGCGCTAGGGCCGAGGGCCTCGGTTGAGACGGGGGTGGACAGCGACCTTATGTAGTGGCGGGCAGCGACAGACATCCGTGCGTGGAAGGGTCGAGAGTGCGGACGCTAGAAACTTGCCTTTTCGAGGAGAGTATGTGGGGGTAGAAGTTACGGAGGGGTGGTTGGCGGGAGGAGAGGGTAAGAGGTTGAGGAAGACGATATCGAGGAGCCACAAGCGCTGTCGAGGGATCGAGTCGCCGCTGAGTGACCACTTCGCTCTACGAAAAGAGGAAAGATTCGGAAACGTGCTCACTAAATTTTTGGCGAAGTAGGCAAATTTATTCACGTTTTAAAAATGAGAGGAAAGGCAATAATATTTTGTTAGAATATGATCAAGGTTATAATTGATGCACATTAATTGATACACAATCAGTAGTGGCGATTGGGAATCATAAGTGAGGGGGGGGGGGCAACAAATTTGACAGTTTTCATTAACATGACATTTTTTGCATATTTCCACTAAGTATGATTTAAATAATGAAATAAATCAAAGGGAAGACAATTGGTAATTACCATATCAAGGATGGTGTAATTTTTTAAAATAATTCCCTTTTTTAAACGATTAAAATGAAATTTGTATCTTTCGTAATCGCCGCCACTGTACACAATTGTTATTAATGTTAATACAATTCAATGACCCCTTCCCTCGGAGCTACTGGTCTTGTTTCATTTTCGAGGATACAGTGGGAGATTGAAGAAACTTCGTAAAAATATACGAAACGTACATCCATTGTACAATAGTTTTTATAGATGATCTAAATTTAATATTGATTCTCTTCTTTATATTGGTATTGCTGATATAAATTTGGTCAATATAGAGTTTTGATCAATTCTTTTCAATGACTTTTTTTCTTTCAAAAGTTCTCGGGAACCAAATCAAGCTATTTTGGCCACAACGCCACAGGATACTTCTCCTCGAGTTGAATTCTCTCTCGACTAACACTCAAAATTTAAGGACCTGCCAATTATACGTGAGTTCCTTCACCGACCCGGATTCGACCCCAAATTTCATAATCCCCTTCGCTATCAAGACGTCATTCTAACTGCCGTCATACCACCAATCATACCGCGCTATTCCCGCTCTCCAAACGCTTTGTCAACAAGTACTGCCAGAAATAATAAATATTTGAATGAAACCCCCGCTTATGAACGTTGCGCATCCTCGCTTTCGGTGGTATTCAAACTCGTCGTGTGCAAGAACGATTCAAGGCGCTTGCTTCAACGCCAAGACTATTCTACCGTGAGTACAAGACGCCATTATTTACTCACTGAGCAAACCCTGATTCCTACATATTTGTTATAAAAGTAGTGTTTTTATGCTGGAAGGAAAAAAAGGGCGAGGAAGGAAAAAGAGGAAGAGGGGTAGGAGTTTGAAGACCGATGGAAACGAACCGAGGTCCACTGTCGGTTCAAGGACTGTGCAAATACCGTCGGCGCGTTTGCAGGAAGATAAAGGACGTAGTGTAAACAATATTTTGTGTTTCGTCGTAACAGACGACAAAGCGAACCCACAAACCGCCACGCGCTCCCTCCCACTATCCCACTCCCCCAGGGCAATGGAGGGGACAGGGTCCCCTCTTACCCTCCTCGTCGGCACAAAAGGTCCAATGTAAGCAATAGGGGGGCGTAATTCGTTTGTAAACTGGAAAAGAAAACTCGATGAGGCTTTCTGTCTCCCCTATGCAAATCACGGCGCCTGGCGGCCCTTGGGGACTTGTGGAGGTGGGGGTAGGGTCGAGACGTGGTGGTGAAAAGAGCCACCTACATGGTGTCTCCGCTACCGCACGTAAGAGAGCATGTTCATCGTCAGGCACATAATGGGAATACGAAGATGTGTACTGTGAAGAGCCAATCAGCAACATTCACGACTTAGCTGCGTAACGACGACCTCATTGAAGAATTGCCTACGGAGGATGGAAGTTATAAAATTATCCGGGATTACCGAAGATGAGAAGATAATTATTGCTACACGTCACACATATACACATATATGGTCACACTTTACGCCTTTCATGATACTATGATAAAGTAATTCGTACTCACAGAAATTTATGTATCCTGCTCTCGATATTGTCAGAAATAACTCAAATTATTGTAATTATCAATTTTTATAGTATTTTCCGCACCCACAGAATAAACAAGTGAGGCAAATTCTAACAGAACAAATAGACAAGAGTCCGTGACATTTTCTCGGGATGTTCCTCTCCCCATCTATTTACTTCTGTATTCGCAGACTGATCAAGCGTGGTCACAGGACTCCATCCGCAATTTTTCAAAGGAAACATTCTCTTAAGGACGATTCTTCCTCCAGGCTCCATTCCCCACTTTGATGCACCAATGCTCACGAGTGGTCGTCATCCCCTACCCCTGTCCCACTGGAAGTCTATCTTTCTTCTCGACCCACAAAAACATGTCATGCGTTCCTCATGAGCATCACTCTTTTGCATACACTTCTATCACATAAACGAGCTTGATACCAACGCACATCTCTCGGTATGTGTCGCCTCTATTTCAACAAATTCAGAACTGATACAAATGGAAATTCAATATTTGAACAATAATGTTACTACCTTAACTTTATCTCGTGGATGAATTGCTTCAAATTCTTCAGCTCAGTGAAAAATCACCATTGGAAGAATGGAAATAACGCAAAATATGACGAACGACATAATTGAGACTAACCAACTGTTTTGTCCTTATTGGGGAAAAATAAGTTTGTGGAATATTTGCGTAGAAAAATAATTAAATAATTTTTAAGATATATAATTTAATTTGTCCGAGTTACATCCTGTTAGCTCATTTACATATAGTGTGAATAGACTACTGTATGAAGTGAATGAAGTGGAAAAAAATACAGATGAATCACAGCTATTCCTACGGTATTGTAACCGAACATGTGTGTAGGCATGTGGATCAAGACCTCGTATTGACAAAGCAAACTGCTCCACATCCTCCGATATTTCCATCTCCTTCCTCGTTCCCTCCTACACACTCGTGGACGACGCTGGAGCTGCCCCCTTGCTACGAACGGTCACTTCCGTCGGAAGCGGCAGGCTAACTGCTTCGCTCCTTCCCAGCTTCCCCTCTTCCGCTTCCCTCTCTTGGAAATGCTCTTCTTGGACGGGAGGGACAATGGCCTTCGGAGAGAATCAGTGCGATAAGCACCATGATGATGACGAGAGAGAGAGACTTGAAAAGAAAAGTATTCTACTCTGGAATTCAAAAATAGTAGAGCAGAAATAGCAATGGAGACCAAACATTTGCACTACTCAAAAGTACAGATTGTTCCCTTCTTACATGTCTGGTAACCAAGAATTGTTGTATAAAATACGCTCAGAAGTAATTTAAATATATACTACTATACCAAGGTTCTTGCCATCAGACTGTTCTTCCACGTAAACGTGGGACTTGGGTAAGGGAATTGGGAAGGAGAGATGTTAGGTTGGAGTGGAACTTACGGTATCGAACCGACATTTGTCTGGAGTCGGTGAGGGAAACCGCAGCTGAAAATCTCACCTATTTCGGTCGAGTAGGGTTTGAACCCACACTCTACCCTTCAGCGGGATTGTGGAAGCGAAGACGCCACCACTAGATCATTACTTCCATTCCTCATTGAATGAAATAACCCATGTTCACCTAGCTTCGAATTCCTGGAGATAGTAGAAACCTTGGCTCTGGCTAAATTGTTACGTGCAAGAAATGTTTGTATTTTTTTATTCAACACTATAACCCTAAAAAATACTTTACGTAATTATTCTTAATATTTTAACTCTACTTTAGAAACATCAATTTAGTCTGACAAAACGTTTATTTTCTTCACAATCTGTGAATATGCTATAATATTATCAACCACAGAGAGTTCTTTGAAAAAATGATAAGGAGTAATATTACACAGCTCTCGTCCGATTCTCAAACTACAATTCGCGGAAGGAATGAAGCACAAGATATTTTTTGTAGGAAATCGCTATGTGAAAAAAAACCGTTCTTTAGAGATTTTCGCATCGTCCGATGAGAGAGGGGTAGAATCGTGATGACAGATGATGGGAAGAAGAGATACTCAAACCAAAGATGACGTCTCCGAAATGTTGGGAGGGGTGGGAATTCAAGAAATATTAACAAGCATTTTGTCAAAATATGTTTATGGAGCTGGACTTTAGAAAGAAACAGAAAAGAAATATCATTCGACGGTGAAGTATGTTAAAGGGATGGAATAGAGGCTTCGGGGTCCATAATTTTTCCACTCCAGATGAGTGCTATTCTAAAACAACCCTCTCTGGGTACGAGATAAATAGCAAATTGATAGTCAAATGAGACCAAACAATCAAAGGCCGAATCCGCACATTGATTGTCAAACGCCACAATTTCGGAACAAGAGTAAAGAACTTTTAAGATATTAAAAAATTAGCAAATAATACTTACATTTCTGTGTCACTTGGTCATATAATTCAACTGATCCACCAAAAGATTACATCTAAGAAACTTTTTTAAATTTATAATCTAATTTGGTAGTGAGTGACAATAATTGTTGTATAAATAACTGAATCGTTTTCTATTTTCATTAGTTAATTGCAAATACAGATGTAAAGCTCAAACGTAATAAAATGTCGGTCACCAAAGTTACGTAATAGTCTGGTTACAAAATTTCATATAATATTTTATCTATTTACATTTCCATATCGAAGCAAACGAAATGTATGAATAAATTGTTCGGTATTAATAGTTAATTATCAATTAACGTCCAAAAATTAGACAGAAGTATTAAGTCTTAGGGTAATAGTTCACATTTATACTAATTCTTGGTAGACCGGTTCCACTAACGCATCCACCATCCAGAAAAATGCGATCGTAGCAGAATGTGGTGAGTGATGGGTCCCCCATGTTTGCGGAAGGAACAACCAACATAAAACAGGAACAGCCGACGGAAGCCACCCTCTCCAATCCCTCGTTTAACGTAGGTCGGAAACACGTGTTTTCTCAACACCCCCCACGAGTAAGCATACATGAATACGTATTTGTCAACCACAAGTCCCTAGTATCTTAAAAAGCAGTGTTCTTTTTATGATAATTATTTTTTAATATCCCAGATTGTGAAACATTAATTTAAAAAATATACACTCAAAGTTATTTTAATATCTGTTAAATATTTGTGAATTAATTTGAACAAATTAGTTCAGAGCTATAATAACCGAGAAGTGGTGTAATGGTAGTATGTTTGCTTCCGCAGTATCGCTGAGTGGTAGAGTGTGGGTTCAATCCTTGCTTGCGCGAAATCGGTGAGGTTTTCATACGAGGTTTCACTTTCCTACTCCAGACAAATGTTGGTTCGGTACCACAAGTTCCCCAGCAACCCAAATCTCTCCTTCACAATACACTCACCCAAGCCACCATTAGGTGAAATTAAAACGGACACAACAGAGTATAAATATGGTAGTGACACAAGATAGTCGTCATTTTTGAACGTTTTTCTCACATAATTCTATCTCATATGTCTGGATCATATTTCAGGTAAACATACAACAAAAACCTGTTGACCGTCAGAGGATCTCATCACATCCAAAAATTTGGTTATTGAAATCGTGAGAGTAAAAATACTCGAGTTAGAACTCTAATTGCCAATCCTGAAGAACGTGTGTTGGAAGAGTAGAAAGAAGGTATAGTAAACGTTCAGTGTGCGCAATTACATTGTAAAACTCTACCATTAATCAAACGTTCTATTTCAGTTTAGCCGAGGCCCTGGAGGAAGGCTCGGAACGGGCGTTGCCAGCATGTCTGCATTCAATGGCAGATGATAGAAATATCTACCGCTTCGGAACGGAACATAAATTGCGAAGTATTATTTCCACTGGAATGTCATAGTGAAATAGTTCCTAAAACACACTTTTTTCTCCTGAATCATTTATACACTTCAATAATTGATTTTTATTCTAATTATATTTACTTAGTTGGGATAAAGCAGATATCGAACCAGTTAAAGAGGGGAGCAAAAAAGTAACAATTTTTATTATGAATTCTCGACACTCGATCCATAAAACAAGCAATTTAGCGTAACTCAATGATACGAAATAGTTCTATTTTTTTGCAAACGAATTTTCGTATGTGAAACGTTGGGTATGGAGGGGAGAAGGATAAAGGATACGCCGAACATGTCATTGTGACCACCTGTCACGTGTCGTTGTGTCCACCTCTTGACTTGTGCAACAAAAGCTCCGTCAATCCCTTGCACTCTACAGAAGACCGAAGAGCCTCAGAAGAGGATTACTGTCGACCAGAAGATAGTATGGGAGAAAAACTTTCGTTCACTCGCAGTTCTCCCAGGAAGATTTGAAAACATTGCTTAATAAATTTCAAGCAAACACAATTATGAATATTGACATTAAAATTTCTTCAAAACAGTAAAATATTACGTTACTTGAAAATATTCAACATTTATTATTACAATTGTGCAATAAAAATGCAACCAAAACTGTGATGTATATTGAAACTCAACAAATATTGATAAAATCAATATCCACTTTACCACTTTCGATGCAACAATCATGTTCACGCGTGTACACAATGAATATATTATTGATTAGTATGGTGAGCACAAATTCATATTCATTTATTAGTACAGATATTGTTAGAGAGTATTAGTGCGTATTAGTTCATATATAATGGTACGCACATTAATAGATCGCAGTTTTAGAGTGTAATAAAACTATGAAATATGCAACTTTTGAAGAGATTGAAGCACCCAGATCTCTTGAATACAAATCCTTCAGATACGCCCCATTTCAAAGGGTCCGGATGAATATCATACTCCGCTCAACCGGTAATGCCAATCGATGAACTCTCTATTGAACAAATGATATACCACCGGCTACATTTCCTTCAGAGAGCATTTTCTCAACAATAATACTCAACTTCCAGTAATGTATTCATAGATTATCCCATCATTCTGTTTAGATGAATAAAGAGGACTTTTTTTCTCAGACGAGGATGACGAAAACCAATCGGTTGTCTGAATTTTTCCCAATCTCCGTTGATAAACATGGTCAAAACGTTGTGACAGCCTGCATATATTTTATCCAAAAAGGGCTGTGTTTTAATATCTTTTACTCAAACAACCGACAGCGGTGGTCTAGTGATAGCGTCTTCGCTGCCTCGATACCGTTGAGCGGTAGAACGAGCGTTCAAACCCCACTCCGTCGAACTAGGTGAGGTTTTCAGTTGAGGTTTCCCTCCCAACTCCAGACAAATGTCGGTTCAGTACCATAAGTTCCCTGGCAACCCAATATCTCTCCTTCCCAATTTCCTCACCCAAGTCACGGTTACGAGGGAGAGCAGGTACAATGACCTGAACTTTGCCGTAAGACATGGAATAAAATTAAATGAATTGCAAGATACGAGAATATTTTGTTCTTCACTACGAAAACAATCACAGCCCACCATTGTTTACAAGTCACAGATATCATACCAACATGAATATTACTTATGTGAAAATAGTACTTTCCCCCCTATGCAATCACAAAGACACAAATAAATCGCTGTTATTACTTATACGAAACCGTGAAAAGGAAGAAATATAAGGGCACAAACTCGTGGAAGTCGGTCATGAGAAGAAAAAAAACGGAAATCACGATGTTGACCGATATATATGTCATACGCATTGTAGTCGACGAAAAAGCTCAGCTCAAGGAACCCTAGTAGAGCAGGACTGAAAAATGACATCGCATGTTCACTGATAGTGACGGCGATTCTCTGAATTATGCAGTATTGCTACCGGAGTTGGAGGCTAAAGCGGCGAGGGTTACATACAGTCCATCAGCGCAGAAATCTTCCCCGGGTGCTGGGGAAGGGCCGGGTCACAAAGCGGAAGGCCAGAATGGATTTGTGTTACTAATGGTGCGGAACGGCTGTGTCGTTAACTGAGTCGTCAAATTTCTGCAGAGAGAAACTGAACATTATAAGAAAGGTAGTTATGTATCATTTTATCTTTCAACATCAACAACACAGGTAATTGCCTCCGTTTCATTTCATTTAATCTAATATAGTGGAGCGGCAAGGATTTATTAAAGGAGAACGTAAAAACAAACTAGACAGTTGAGATATGGTATTTATTGCAATTATGTTCGGGATGAACATTTTTTCGAAATGTTAGCATGTACTTGGTGTAGTTTCACTTGCGATGGAGTCAATCCTCAGATGGACTTTGACAAGACTTCACTGTTTCAAAGCAATATTGGTGACTATTGAAAATAACCACTTAATTCATGGGTATTGCTAAGTAGTAAATATTATATCCAACATTAAACTATTTCAAATCAAACAGATTAGTTCGGCGAATAGATGAAAAGAAAGGGATATGAAAAACCTACTGACGTTACGTTTACAAACTGATTTTCCACTATTTCTGATCCTCGAATGAAAATTGTGTAAAGTTCAATTCAATATTGATTTGTTTATTTACATTTAATAAAACAATAAATTATTTGTCACTAGTTTTCAAGAAACCAATAAAAATAATTACTGATTATCATTTTAGTAATGTCAACGTATTTGGATGCGATCATTTCATATCGAAATTAAAAATCCTTCTTCCCATACGACGAAATCAGTCATTAACTGAAGAGATTTCTAAGAACTGTAATATCGACCTCCCAGAAAAATAGGTCTTTAATACAATCAGATGAACTCATCTTTGTATTACAGATACAGAGTAAGCAGTTTTTCAATGTATTAGTAGAAAATCTAAGAGTGAATTGATTTCTAAGTGGGTCCTTCTGTATTGGCAAAAAATAGCACTCCATCGTTCAGGAACGTTTTGGAGAAGGAATTAGACGTATTACTTTCACTTAAATCATGACACGAGGAGACAATACTATTTTAGTCATTTAAGAGTCATTTCGAGATATGATTTCGATTCAATTCACTGGTCGTATTCAAATTGGTCACGGGATTCACCAACGAAATGTCATTGATGAATTACGAAATTAACGAACGATGACCGAAAGATCGTGAAGCAGAGATCAACAGAGATCATTTCCCTTTCAACACATTAGAATTCTGTGGTCTCTAACTGTAATTGTTATTTGTTTGATTATTCAAGTTTGAAATTCAAGAGAATTTCATCATCAACAATAATTAATATCAAATAAATTTGTATTCACAATACCTCCACAGCGTAAATGCTGATAGTTTTCCTAAAACCTGCCACTAATAATCCACATCTCTCAATTCTTTGCGGACAACACTCACTGAACACGCCAACGGCTAAACACGACGTACTAACAATGCATACGTGGTACGTCATAAAACGAAGTGACCAGCCCTTCTCCCCGGTCACGTCGGACACAGACAACAGAGACTGCTCACACTATGAAAACTGAAACTCCACGGTTCAAGGGAAACTTGGCAGCCAAAATGTTCACCCATTAAAACCGGGAAAATTGACAACCGTCGCTTTTACAAGCTAATAATGTGTTCGCGCAAAAAAAGAGACCCAATAACAACGCGTTGCATGGCAGACAGCTCGGCGCTCTGTGGCGAATCAATGAAGTGGAACCAGAGCACAAACAAAGGATTGATGGAACGCGACGAGGGACGAGAGAGAGAGAGAGAGAGAGATAGAGGAATGGTGGGAGAGACGTGGATGAAGATAGGGGAGAACAACAAAAGAATGCTCTGGTCGATGAACTACACAGCAAACATAGCTCCAGAGTTGGCTTTTCGTTTTTATACCAATCACACATATTGACTATTGTGAAGGCTGATGAAAATACAATATGGCATAGTCTCAGTCTAAACAACGGTACATTTTGATCAATATTTTGATGACTGATCGGATGTGTAGAGAGATAGAATCACTTTATAGTATGATCATTATACACACAATAAGTGTTTAATACGTTTCTACGCACCAATTTTTTTGTTTGGATGGAACATTCTTGCAATACGTTCAGGAAACATCACAAATTCCAACGACATCCTCGAGCCCAAGCGCGACACAAACATATATAAAATCAATGATACTCCTTCATTTTTATACATTCATGGAAACATTTAAGTGCTCCTAATTTGCGACTTTTCAGTATTGCAGATATCACCTCACCAAACAGTTCAAAATAATTTGAAACAAGTAAAAAATAATAGTAGTTAAGTATATCATACGACCTTTAGATGGACTATACAATATATATATACTGTCTCTTATA
>NNCF01128294.1:227969-266184 GCA_002313205.1 Laupala kohalensis
GCGGCGGCGGCGGCGGCGGCGGCGGCGGGCACTGTGCAACGCGGCAACGCATTGGAACGCATGCGCGCGCCGCATACGGGTGCGTAGGTGTGTGAGAGAGAAGGGAAAGAGAATGAGACAGAGAACTGGTACATTGGCAACGTACAAATCCAAAGGCTTCTCGACTATTCTGTTATTATTTTTTAAATATTTTATGGCAAGCTTCAGGTCAGGAGGTCTGCTCTTCGACCTGACCGTGACTTGGGGGACGCAATTGGGTATCGAACCAACATTTATCTGGAGTAGGTGAGGGAAACCCCAGCTGAAAACCTCACCAAGTTTGACAGAGCAGGGTTTGAACCCACTCTCTACCTCTTGCGTATACATTGGGAATCATGATTTGACGTCGTAGAGAGGTGTGTTTGTAGTGAAGATTCGTTTATTGAATGGGTTCAGCAAATCTTTTCTTTCTCGTGCAAGAGAAATATTGTTGTACTAGCTGAACCCCAGAACATTCATCTTAAAAATAATTTTATTTATTTAATGCTTTAATGAGTGAGCAAGATTCATCTCAATCTGGTGTTTCACCTAATATTATGGGAGATCTAAGGATGGATTGTACGTACAAGCAATCTCCCGCTCTGAGGGACAGGAAAAAATTTCTGAATGAATATATGTTTACCAAGGAACCGAATACAAATCGCTCATTGATTCCGTAGAACATAGCTTGCATACAGAACAATATCAATATAATACAATAGTTTATTTATCAGATAATCTCAATAAGTCACTGATATCTTAATTTTTGAAAAGCTGAAAAGCAGAACATTCGTAATACAATACTGAATAAAACGTCACACTGGAACGACAATTTATCACGTGCAAGAGGCGACAACTACAGTGCAATTCGAGAAGCATCAACGGAGGTCATGCGAAACCTGCTCCTCGTCACAGGGATGACGTCAGACAAACAATGAGCGTCCTATGTGTTCTCTCGTCGCGCTGCGCCGCGCCGCGCCCCAAACAGACTTCAGACGCTAACGAGATTGTCGATGGGACCAGAAGAGACCCGCGAATACTTTACAGCTACTGTAGTGGTAATAGCATCCGTGACGGAAAAGCGTCAGAAACACACGACATGAGACAATCGTTGCGTTGTATAATGACGTAAACTGTTACACCTTCTGATAACAAATCATGCAGGTTTTCCGTAATGTCTGTCACGCGTGTGTTATTACAATTCAATCTTATAACGGTACTTATGAGTCACACGATTCTCATCCAGGAAATGAAACTTCCTCATTTTATATTTCTTAATTTCGGATACAATATCTTCTAAATTTTTATTTTTGTCGCATTAAACAACTAAATTAAATCATAAACAAGGAACACTGTGTACAGCTATACGTAGAACAGGAGATGAAAATTAGTATACTTATAAATAAATAGCAAAGAAAAAAAAAGGCCGACATATGTTCCGGCAACTTACCCAAACGAGAAATATTGCGAGAAGAGGTGCGGGGCGCCGAGGGCCATCGGCAACACTCACCTACAAAAAAAAAAGAAAAAAAAAGATTTAATTTCATACAACTGTATATGAACCAACTCTCCAACTTCGTACAAAATCAAATAATAACCTAAACATTATCTGTTAAAAGTCAGAGTTAAAAGTGTAAAGTTAATAAATTAGTTTATTATAGTAAAGTTAATAAATTGGTAAATTAGTTTACTAATGTGGGTATACGCAGTTTCTAACTGCTTTTTTGACAATAAAATTTATTTATTTATAATAGTTAAAATCTATAGTTAATATATTTTAAACGTCCCAACTGATCAGAAATTCCGAATATTCGGATTTCACGATCTGATAATAGTACGTATTTCTTAATTATTTGTATTCTATTAAATGTTAATATTATGTAAATATTTTATAACGAGTTTCTAAATATTTATATTCTTGTCTTAGAGGAGCGCAAGCCATGATTTTGCCTTGGGACAGTTTGAAACTAATTAAGTAGAGCAAATCTTTACAAATCTAATAATAATTTTCTAAAACTGTCCAATGCGAGTAATAACTACGCGTAATGTTAGTCATGTCAAAAAATATGTTAAGACGTGGTACAGCGAGTCACAACATACGTTTCAAGGAGATAAGCACGTACACCTCGTCACTTCTTTCCGGTAAATTTTCCATTTATCATACAAACAGCAATAATGAATTGTAGGAAGATTTAGTATAATTCAATAAATTGTAGGAACAAAGACTATAAAGATTTTCACAGAATTGAATACAGGGAACAGTTCATTTAAAGATGAGTGTTAATCATCATTAACAAACAACATATAACAACTCCATGAACCAAAACTTGTCCTCTCCCATCTAGAAAATATAAATTAATTTTTGCAAAAAATATTGCCTCGTTCATGGGCACAAGGGATTCAAGAAGTGGATTCTCTTGCGATCACAAAAAACAATAGCGTCTCCTTTCTTGATTGGGTAGAGGGAGACGTTTCCTTCGGATGTCACCAGTTGAGGGCATCCTACCCCTTCATCCACGGGGAGGGGGTGGAGAAGTTCTTCTATATATGTATCTACTTCATTTAAAATCTATTTATCTGCAATATATATTTCCATTGAAACCCGTTTCCATTTTTACCAAATCATTAGCCACGACTCTGTTCCACTAATCATTCAAACGAAAATTCAGCCACTTGAGCATTTGCAGATGCGTGTATAGTCTCAACAAGGATGTCGAAATCTACATAACAACATGATTTTTAAAATTTTGTTTCACAAATTAAGTATGAGCCTCCCTTATTGTGGCATAATTTATATTTAATATTTCTATTGATCTGTTTTTTACATAACGAATTTATCTATACCATCCTATTTTATCTCGGTGTGATCGTCCACCCCACCATTGACACCAGCCTCTTCCAAAGACAACAGAGCAGATGCAGAAGAGGACACCCGGGAGGTTTATAAACGAGCGGTGTGATTACAAAACGAGAGACTCCTGGATAAATAAATGTAAAAAGGCGGAGGGAAAGGGGAAAGAAGAACACAGAATGTTCCAAGTGAGACAGTTTTTGTGGACGGAGGAGTCTAAGGAGAATATACATGATGATAAAAACAAGTTGCAGACGACATGAAGTACTATCTTAGAATTGTAACTAACATTATATACAGATCTTCGACAAACACTACAGATACTCAGGAAAATGAATATACGAATATTTTGAAATGTATTCGATTAAAGATCGGAGCATATTCTTTGATATTTCACATTAAACCGAGATTTCATGCCAAAGGTTGTGAGGTACAGACAGCATCGCGCCCACCTCGGGATATACCAGAGCATTTAGACTGAGTATAACAGAGCCTGTCTGAAGGTATGAGTAAAACAAAAAATGCTCCGTCCGGGGGTTAAACCCCGGCCATCCAGTCAACGGAGATATCGAATGGTAAATTGAATAAGTTCAATCTGAAAAGAAGAAATTTATGTTCGCGTGAGGTAAAATTATAAAAGCTATATGCCCTCAACAAGATAAAAGACAAGCTTTTCAATTGAAGTGTTCAGAAAACTTTACAGGGTCGTTGAAAAGTGGTGAACCGGAAGTAAAATTTATCTCCATGAACTGTTCTGAAATATATATCTCCTTCAATTTCTAAGTGGTATTTTCAGTTTTCATTTTGATCCATTTATGAGTTTACGTGTTATGAAGGAAACATATTTGACACATACATGCACACAAGTAACACCACTTATGCACAAATAAAAATTAAATATTTTCTCTAAGGCATAAAATATTAAAAACAAAAATATTGATAGCTTTAAGACAATACATTAGTAATAAGTTTCAAGGGTGAAAGTAAAAGTACGCGTAATGATGTAAAAATGGGAACAACTACATTTCATTTATAGTAAGAACGATAATCTAATGTTTCATAAGGATAGAACTCCAATGGTTATTATCGAAATGACAACTTATCAACAATTTCCTATACATGGTTCTAGTCTTCTTCGTTCAGAAAACGATCTGTTTTCGACACGTGCACTGTCAAATATAAAAGCCGACTCCGTTTCAAGTTACAATAATAGCGCGACCGATGAGACCGTGGAAAAAAACACGGCGACAAAAAGTGATTGGCCATGGGTAGAAAAGCGATCGTCTCTTGAAACAGTAGCGCAGCGCAAACACGAGGCCGACTGCGCGCGGCGAGACATGAGACGTCAGAGCATTTCAGATCTCATACACCAGGAAAAAGAACTGAGAGATGACAATCGTGGAAAATATATTTTTAAAGAAAAATAAATTGTCTGAATTGATGAATTAAACAAAACACACATTTCGTCTACTTTAGACAACTCGTTTATTGACACCCTTCCTGAAAATCACAACAGTATGTTGCGATCATACACATGATGCTACTGAAGTACATTGACTCCACAAGTACAAAAATTGCTTAAAATACACAAATCTGCAACAACCGGGACCATAAGCATTGTCTCAACATAGTGCTATGATTCTGATGTAGAGTATCATAATACAATTTGTCTGGAGTTGACGAAATCTTTATATCATTTTAGAATAGCCAAACTTTTACAATTACGAAAACATTCAGAATCAACCCAAGTATTGAAATGCTTGTAGGAAATGTAGAGAAAAGGACTATTATATTTTATGCTTGAGGAGGGAGATCATTTTATTTTAGGACATAAATTGTATTGGATCGGATACACTATTTTGCAAGAAGTGTTGATTCACATTATTCCAATCAAAAAAAATAAATATTTTTTTCACGTTTCATGTTTTATTGCAAAAGTGCAATGATTCAAATTTAATTTACAAGCATCATTAAAAAAACGAACTAATGGAGCTTACCATCTAAAAATGGGATACAAAATACAAAGATTTGTAAAGATATTATCAATGAATTCTCGTCTTAGTAACTTGAAAAAAACTTTTTTTAAATTTATGGTAAATCTTCAAGAACAAGTCAGTTCAGACTTAAAGACCGCATCACTTCTTGAAGGAAAACTTAAATTAACAGTCTGAGAAGACAGCGCGCGTTCGGTTCCTACCGTTTGTTGGTTGAAAGAGTCCCCTCCCACCCACCCCCCCTCCCTCTTGCATGACGCTTCGTGAGAAGATACGGAAGAGAGGGGATGTCGAGCTTATTTGCGCGCCTGTCGGCGTAAACACGCGCAGCACCTCTTATTAAGTCACAACGCGTCGTAGCTACAGCGCTACCGGTGCGCGCGTATTGATACAACAGCGGTAGGTAATGCGCGCGAGTCTGACGTTACGCATACGAAACAGCTTTCCCCCTTCCCCACATCTTTATTCTCTCGCCTTCTTTCATCAGACATCTTAACCATATCCACAAACAATCCATACATACGCTTCGGGCATATTCTTTAATTCTCATTGCCGATGAATACGTCATAAAATCCTTTCATAAAGGAATAACCACTCAATGTGCTTACTCTTTCAATTCTAGACACCCACAAATCCATGTCCATATAGGAACTCCTTAGTTTCGAAAATTCGTATCGCATCTATTGTGTGAACAACTGCAGATTTTTGTTCCACTATTGAGCAGATTGTCAAGATTTATTTCCACGGGTTGGTAGAGCTGTATGTGAGCGAGTGAATCTCGTGGTGTTTTCCATTTGCTGCACTGAGTGTGCACTGGTGCACCTCGAGTGCAAAAATGTTGTTACATTTGACTGAGAAGTTGCACCAATGCGGGGATATGGTTGTTCTGTTTGTCTTTCGAGGCGCACTGAGAGCAACCGGACTTGCTCTGAAAATTTTCTCAGTAGAGGGACTGCATTGGGCATCGTTGAGGATATGTGGATAACGCATCCATGATGGATGCCATGAGTTTATTTCAAATATTTTCTTCGTCTAAAATCTTCTCAGTTGAGGAGCAAGAGTTGTACGTCGAATCAGTCCTTTCCAAAATTAAAAAAAATTCAGATAATAGGTTTAGTTTCCTATGATGATGAACAGGTAACATATATACGTGATCGCCCAAAGGCTATTAGTTAATATATTAGTAATTGTTTATACTCAACTGTTATAGTCTTGTCAACTTTTGCGGCTAACAATTGTCAAGCCCGAAGCGAACAGCCTGCATGCAGCAAAGAAGTTACATTTACTAGCTTCACTCTCCCGGTATAGTGGGGAACTCGCGAGGAGCAAGAACTCGCAAGTGCAAACTCAGAACAGTAAAAGGAAAACGCCATTAGTTTACTCCCAGATCGCAGCTGTCACTTTTCTCAATATAAGAATGTAGACCTTTTAATTTTTGCTGAGAACGTAATAACTGGAGACTTACTGCGATATGCTAGACCTTTATATATTCCCACAGTTGAACAATAGAGGTGGAGTTGTGTCATTCCAGCAAGATGGTGCTCCGCCTCACGACAGTAATCTTGCAGCAGCGTTGGACACCAGTATTCCAGGAAGGTGGATAGGTAGATCTGTCCCGATCACTTGGCCACTAAGAAACACAAACCTAACTCTTAACATTTCTTTTTGGAGGGGAGGCATGTTATTCCGAGAAAATACGTGACGTTGCCCATGCTGCAATGGCAACAGTCACATCTGATATGTTAACAAACATGGAGAGAAGTCGAATCGGTTGGACATCTGTAGCGCAACAAACGGGTCCCACATTGAGGAGTGTTAGGGTTTTAAAAAAATTGATCGTTTTACCTTTGATCCGTTGATACATATCAACTCTCTTAATACTTTTCTTTCCAATTTTATATATGTGTACTATTTGCACAGGTTCTGGTAATTGATTCAATATTCGTCAATAATTTTCGAGGATGCGATGCTTTCATTTTCCATTACGTACGCAATGTTCATAATTTTCTCACACACTTCTTTCTCTCCAATCTTTTATCAATAAATTTCTTGAGTCCTCAAATAAAAGGTATTATAAACCCTAAGTAATTTAACAGCAAAATGTCAAACTATATCATCAAAATTGAATGTATGTAACGTTTGCTTTTATGTAGCATTGACCTGAATAATATGACGGATAATACTTTCCCACATCTGTCAGCAGAGTCCAAGATATAGTCACAGATTACCAACACGGTCAGACACAGCAGAGCTGCCATTTGTTAGGACTGCAATAGTCAAGTTTTTCCTTTTCAAATAAATGGATTAAGCAGCTTTTTTTCTCGATATAATTTTTCCATTGTGTTATCTCGGAAAGGAAAAGATGGAATGTGGAGCAAATACGAAATCGTCAACACATCTTTTGATGCTCTTATAGAACGATACTACATTTGTGTGATTTGCTCCGTTCAGTTACGTAGAACAGGAACACACATTTCCTGGGTCATTTGGGTATTAATGTATATGATACTTCTTGATGAGAGTCCTTCGTAGTTATTATTAAATGAATAATTATTCAATGACTTTCTTATAATAATTTTTGTATAATTTTTTTATCGGTCTTTACAATGCACTACACTACTAATGAGGCACCACCTCACCAATGCGAAGATGCCATATAAGAGCACGTTGTATCCATGCCCGACTTTTAATTCGCTCAGCGGGGAAAATGAGGATCTCAGCTCTCACAGATGGTTATTGTCTTGATACAGGGAGCATATGTGTTCGATCACTCATCTGCTCATAACAAGGCTTCCCCAATCCACTCACAATTATTTCGGTCCATGACTCATCAGCCTCATTTATTCCTCTGTTGTCTATTCATAATGGGAAATGATCTCACAGGCTAAGAAGGAGTGTTGCTTCGCATCGCTATTCAAAGAGGCGTCCGTTCAAGTGGAGGACTCTTAACCGTCACAAACCCAGTCCATTCTTCGCTTTGGGACCATGTTAGTCCAGTCGATTTGCCGGGTAATCGTTGAATTTGTCAAAGATTCAATCGAACTGAAACTAATCTTTAGTCAATTATTGTCGAAGATCAAATGAAACGTTTCCACTTGACTCTGTATGCACTGAAGCGATGTATCCACGTTCACAGAAATGTTTACTAAAAGCTGGCGAAGGACACTTCTGAGACATTTCATTAAACTAATTCATTTTAATTATTTGATGCATAATGTTTATGTACGTCACAATAATATTACACTATAGTCAAATTTGCGGTTGAAATTCTGCTAAACTTTATACTTTTCACATTAACTATATTATATAATACCACAAAATTATTAATATAAGTAGTATTTTAAAAACTAAAAGATAGTTGTACTTTCGTAAAAATCGTTATGAAGAGAATGGCAATAATAAAGTGCAATTAATAAATATGTAACTACTAAAGCAGGCAATAGTATACTTCGTGGAAATACATCAAATATCCAATAATCACACAATTAAAAAAAGAAGAAACGCTTTAAAACTTACAAAATAGACGAAGTTTCGGTACCCATTGGTGCCATTATCAAGCGAGTTAAAAACATCGCGAGAATTTATTAATTACATATACTACTATGCAGACGAAGATGGACTGTTCAAAATATTATACAATTTACATTAAATTATAGGAAATCGAATAATATATAATATCCTATTCCTATGGGAATAAGAGAGAAAGTGAAATACCAAATACGGGATTGAACCGCATCATCTGTACTGGAGATATTGAAAATTGATTTACGATTACTTCGCTATATAATGCAAAGCAATCTACTAAAATATCGTGTACAATACTAGCAATTTAGCCCAAAACGCGAGTAAACGCATGTGTAGCGTGTATACGAAAGTCACCATCTCCATCCTCAGTTGAAAGCTTCTGCTGTTACAGACGAGGTCAAGGCTCCTTCCTCGCTCAGCGGTTTCTAATCGCGTAAGCCAGGAGCAACAGCCCTCAGGAGAATCCCGACCGCGCCGGAGAGCAACAAAAGCCCACCGCGGCGCGCAGGTAGTCGATCGCTTCCCTGCCCTCCATCACAGCCAGGTGTCCCACAAGGGTGCCGGCGCGCCGCACTCCACAGCGCAAACCCACGCGAAAAGCTGCTTACGCTCACACACTTAAATAGACACTTCAGACGGTTCAGAGCGCAGCCTTTAGAATCGAATGGAAGATACTGTCTCAAAAATTCTAAACTATTATTACGGGGTGAAGAAAAGTTCCATCGAAAATGAATATATTTCTCCAAGAAAAGTGTGATTTAAAATTAAATATTTTGACTCCTTACGGAATACATTTTATACACTTTATACTGGGATATAATATATCCACATAAAGATTCTTTATTGTAAATGCTTTAAAATAAAAAAGAAACATACTTTCTTATGAATACAACTCATTAATAGGTAAGAATAAAAACCTGTAATTGCTGTGATGAAATGTTAATCTAATGGACTTCAAAAATACATCTCTGCAGTTCGACCTCTTGAATTTCACTTCTGAAATGAATAGATCTTTTAACATTTCATATGTCGTACTTTATTTAATAAAGTTACTTTGACAGACAATTAAAACGTTCGTGGTACAATACATAGCAAATACATTTTAAAAATTCAAAATTCCACGTATAAGCTCAGTTTTATACAACACAAAAACCTATCAATTAACCCTCGTAACATGTAAGTTTTCATGTACCAAATAATTAACTTCTGCTGTTAGAATGCGCTGTATATATTTAAAAACCACTTTATTCCCTTTCGAAAAATTCATTCCGTTGCATGATAATGCAAATTTCCTCCTGGTGATGGCATACGATACGTTCTTACTCCATAATATTTTCTTGAGATAGCGCTTCCCACAAAACCAATTATCACCACATAACACGTATCCTTGAAAACACGCACTCGTAAATTAGAAAATATATTTGTTGTGTCTTCAATATTGCAAAGATTTGGAGTAAACATTTAGAATACGGGTCCTTCCTTTCATACAGTATTTGGATAACATGCTTCCAAATAATGGTCGCTTTGAGAGAGAGGGTGATATCATTGCGAATAGACCAGTAACATCTTGAGCTCTTAACAAAAGGATCCCCAACATAGACGTGACGGCGTTTTGCATATCGCGGAAGGACCCACAATATCGCAGATCATGCTACAGGCCGTGTTCGTGGGAAAGTTAACCCTTGGCCGCAGGAAGATATAAATCTTTAGCACAAAGCTCACTAATTCGGCGACGGAAGCCGATACAAACCTCTTAATACGAGGGTGAATCTGAGCGTAGGGGCAAGGTACGAAGGTGAGAGATCCAGTATGCAAATGGGCAGCTTCCGCGAGTAGCTCTCGCGAAACTCCCAGAAACGTCGAGATGTAGCGGATTACAAGAAGTGGAGGGACCGGAATCGCAAACGGGAAGATGCGCGTTGCACACGGGAGTCGAATGGGAGCTCATGTCGCAGAGGTATAATATAGGAACCCAGGTGTTTTAGCATAATATTTACCAACAGGGCTTCGTGAAGACGTACGAAACAGATGCGAGAGTCCTCCACTGTCCCTAACAAGTGACAACATTCGTCCTATAGAGTTCTTGTAGAACAGCTATTTTACTCTGTCACTAGCAATATTTGAGACTAGAATTTTGCTTTGTTGCTTCGTAAGCATGGGTTACAAAATAAAATTCTTGTTGTGATCTTAATGATACTCCATGAACATTAATAAGGCTTTCTGGATTTGCCAGTTAAGAAAAAAACATCCCTGGATTTAAGATGTTTCTCACAAATATACACGAGAAAATATTGTTTCAAGTTAAGTTACAAGAACTGTTCTAAGGAGAATGATTAGTCTTTTGATATTCCCATAATTTATAGAGATTTGAAGTAATATTTTATGCCGATAAGTCTCTCTCTTTTTTATTCCTAAACATTTTTGGGTAACTGGCATGAAACAGAATGACGTACACTCAAATCTTTAACGGTAAATGGTTTACACTAGAATCTTTAACTGTAAATGGTTTCAGTTCTTTGTACGTGAAATTTTTGAAAAATTATGAAGATAAAAACATTTTTGTAAGTATGTTAAAAATTAAAAATAGGAGAGTTCGATGTATGCTTTTTTGTTGATTTCATGATAGATCGGATTAAAACTTATTTGGTTATGGAAAAGGAATAAAAGATCCGGGACGCGGTAAAATCATTCCCCAATATCTTTCGCGACGATCCCAATTAACTCTCATTTCACCCTTCGTCACATAATTTAAGTATCTGTTTTAGTGCGTGTCTTCGTTAGATTTATACATATCAGTTGTTGATAGTCGTTAAAGCGAAAATAATAATAATAATAATAATAATGGAAGGGAATGAGAAAAACGCATATCAACATTTCTCCTTCTCAATTTTTTAACACAAATCGTTGTTTCGGAGACAATTTATTTTGTTCCCCGTAAATTAATTAAACAAATTTGTGAGGAAAAAGTAATCCTCAAAAAATTAACACTTTTCGTGGTTGATGTAAACATCCTGAATCGAAATATTGTTTATAACAATTTGGTCGTCATAAAATACCTCTCATTGTAATACTTACTGAAACATATGTAAGGTATCAATAAATTTACCATAATCTAATTTTTAATTTACTATACATAATAATTCACAAAACCACTACACTCAGAGTCAACGTGGAACGTAGTAAGATTATTAAATCGCAATTACCACGTCGTGAATGTGGCCCCAGAGCCATAACTCCGTCCTTGATGCCCTACAAATGCTCCCTATGCCTTCAGCTGGCAGTTCGCGCGCGCAGCCGCATCTCCAGGCTTAAAAATTCAAAGCGCTGCCGCTGCCGCCATCGTCATTTGCATAACAATTGCCGGGGCTCCCCCGCCGCCGCCACCCTCGCCGCCCCAGTCCCATCATCCCCCACCGGAGCTCACAACCCCTGCGGGCCCATCGGCCAGCGACAAAAACAACCTGTTACGTCGCTAAGTACGTTTTCGACGCCGTTGTAAACCCAGGCGAGCACACAAACGTACTACATTTTCCGCTTCCTTACGACCAACTATAGGAAGAAAAAAACAACTAATTTTCTGGGCTATATTTACGTCATCCAGGAGAAAACAAGTTTTTCGGTAATACAATTGTTACTTGGTATTACACATATTAAATCTGAGTAATGGAAAAAAAGGAAAATAACATAAAAGTTACTGACAAATTGTGATTAAAAAATAAAAATATTTCTAAAGAATAATTATTTCGCCTCAGATAATGAGTGTCGATAAATTAAAATTTCATTTATTAGTCCTAACTTAAGAATTAATAAACACGAGTTTAATCATGCAAACTTTATCTTGATTCAACGATCGAAATCAACGATCGGACTTTTATGGAAACTAATAAATAATTTTTTTCATCTTCTTGTAATAGTATTAAAAATTGCGAACCTAAATAAATATTTAGGAACATGAAGTTGAGCTTTGCTTGGGAATTGTATTTCGTCGCGGATCCTGATCCGTGTCCCAAGCCCGGCGTGTATTGTCGTGACGCGAGGCGTTGCTAGGACCGCGCGTCACAATGTGGCCGCTAATGCAGAATGAAACAGTCGTAATTAAGCCGTTGGGGAGTTAATGACGCATAGGAGCTCCAGCACCAGGAGCAGCGGGGTTTCCCGTCGACGGCGGTGGAGAAAGAGATCGTAACCGCGAGAGGAGCGTGAAATCGCCATTATGGCGGACGAGGACATTAGTGGCGCCCAGGTGCGAAGGCGGGTAGCCCGCTGCTGCTTCTTTCCACAACCAAATCACGGGAAAGAACTCGTATGGAATGAAGAGGTACATTTCCATACCTCTAGAGAAGAGGTTGTTTTTCGAACAGTCATTAAAAAAAACTATACTGTCATACCTCAGTTTTCGTTGGCTACGGTCATTGTCAGTTTCAGTTTTCGTAGATTTTTCCAAGACGGAAAGTAATCTAATAAATTCATTTTCACGAATTTTATTTAGTATTTAACACCATATTTATTCTCTGTAAAATGTGGTTGTATGTATTTGGGAGTGTCTAGAAGAAATAAACTGAATTTAGTTGGATTAATTTGAAAAAAAGAAAGAAAGAAAACCGTGACTTTCGTCGGTTTCAGACCTTACTGACGGTTTCCGGACGAAAATAGAGATACCGATTTACTTAATATAATCGCTTAATTCTGTTCGTCACTAAAAATACCATTATTTATGTGTAACATAAATTCCAATAGCTGGCACGTTTTCATGTCAATTCATATACTTGTTAACTATCAAACTTTCGTTTCGAAAGACATAATAACTCGATGATAATTTAAAATGGCAGACAACCGCCGCAATAAACGTCAATATAATTATCTCACTACCTTAAGATTAGGGATCTCAACGACCACCCAACTAACCGAAGAGCTTCGACGCGGCTTCACTAGGTGCAACATTCCCGTTGTCGATTTAACCTCCCGCCAGTGGTCACGAGGGGGGCACGCAGGGGCTCGGGGCACACGCCTCTACCCATGCTCCCTCGGGTGCGTATGCAAATGTGTTAAATGATGTATGAGATCGCCCCGTGTTCGGTTTCGCTGTTATTGTGTACCCCGCACAACGTTACCTCGGTCGGGCAGCCTACCTTTCTCCGCGAGTGAAGAAGAAAATGGATCAGACGAAGCTATGAAACTTGAATAAGATAGAACGAAAAAGAAAAAGGAATGAGTCTGACAAATGTGAGAAAAGTATGGCTCAAGACTTGAGAATTCAACCACCTAAAAGACCGTGTAAAGCGAGAAAAATTGATGTTTCACAATGAGGACAAGCACGAAGCGAAGTGTCGCTAAATATCAAACGAAAAATAAACAAAATTCACAATTAAAGTCATGTAGAGTCTATGTGTCACAAATTAAAGACAATCAATTGCATTCATCAATTTCCCATTATCACATTTACCTTCATTAAATTTCAAATAAGTAAGACATATTTCCTAAAATAAAAAAAGGAGTCTTACTTATTTAATGAAGGTGAATGTGTGTTAATGAAAAATTGATTATCTTTACTTTGTGACACAGACTCTACAAGGTTTAAATTGTGAATTTTAATAATAATAATAAGAATCAGAGAATACCTCAACTATAGAAGTAAGTAAATTGTAACGTCTTTTAATTCTTTAGTAGCATTGTTTTCAAGATAAAAGTAACTTCTGGAATTGCTCAAGTGTACATTAATGTGTAGTAGAAAAATGTTAGAAAATTAAATTATGAAGCTTCCATTTCGTCCTCCGAACCAAATTACTGATTCGTTAATACTAGACGTGGAAAGCGTGACAAAACATAACACCACTGTGTTGAAATGATGAAAATAAAAAAATAAGCTTTTTTCTAATTGTTCTCAAAAATATATTACATTTCCAATATTAAATTATGAAATTCAACATTTCTGATTAAAATCTGCCCAATAACTAAATACTACGAAAAAGTGAACTATGTTTCTCTACTACGTTAAAGATTGAATTGAGGCATGAAACTCTCAAAGCGCAACATCTGAGATCCAAAACCGAATTGGCGATGAAGGAAATAAATATCCGTAGAATAAGGTATGGAAGACAAGTGCTGCAGGCCCAAAGAGGCCTTGAGCATTTACTGACGGCCGTCCAACGATCACGCAATACGTGTCATGAGGGAAGCAATTCTGTGAAGCAGAATCTCAAAGAATCCCTTCCCCGGATCTAAAATTATCGCATTAGCTTGACACAATTACCGTATCATGGGTACTTTCCTAAGACTCTTCCACAGAAAAGGTTAATAGAAGATCGTTGAAACGTAAACGTGGGAATAGTTCGAGATTACAATATCCAGTCTTCCTGTATACGACAACTACAGAATCCAATGACGAGACATTTTTCACGTCCATTATATACAGGAAAGTAATAAACAATCAAGTAATAAAAAGTTTCAAGTCTTTTAAATTTAAGGAGTATATTACGAAAGCGTATAGACGAATGTACAAAACAATTCACCAATTCCTGCTAAGCCGTTGTTTTCTAACTTAGCGCTAAACATCATGTTTAGTTCAAAAAGTTGGAACGGCTGAAATTTGTTTGATATCTGTACTGGCCAATCACTCCATTTTGTAATAAATCTACATTGTAACACGGAGTGCAAGAACAAGATGAGAGGTACTTAATTAGCTTTTTCTCTTGCTCTGAGAAACAAAAGACTGGGCAATAAATGAAGACGAGTGTCAAACATTCGGATAAATAACGCAATAAAGGATAATAGTAAAACTAATAATGTAATATTTATATAACTGCAAGTGGGCAGATCGTGCACGATGGCAGAATATGAGGAAATATAATAAAGTATACTATATATNATATATATATATACTTATATACATCAGAACTGAAATAAAAATTGTTTAATAAATGATTAAACTATATAACTAAACTGTAATTAAAATATTAAATATAAAATCATGTGACCATGAAACAACTAAAAATTTGATATATTTTTAACAATTCCTTGTTGCACATTTTACAGCCGATGACCCGAATACTCAATTTACCCATTTAGTGCACCTCACTTCACTTAACATTTCCTATCCCTCCCTTTCTAATATTTTAACTATTGGAAGTAAAAAATAAAGTGAAGTCTCACAAAGACACAGTAAAAATCGAGGTTATCATTGACACAGTATAATGAATGAACAAATGTCTTTTTACGTAAACAATGTAAGTTAATTATAAGTTCTGAAATAGATAATTAAATTGCTCTGAGGAAAGTCGGAGCATTAAGAGCGATATTCCCAGGGATATTCTACATAAAACCCCGAAGAGTTTGGTATAACGAATATTAAATTCAGCATTATTTTTATAATTACGAATCGTAATGCTTTGTACTGAATTAGCTGAATGTACGTCTGCTACTGTTAATGTATTAAGTAAAAAACGACCTACTGCAATTTATTCTTCACTCTTCTTACATGTGCGTATCAACGACATTTTTCAAAGATTTAAAACTTATAAACCATATTTTCTAAAATATTTCTTTACTCTGTGTATTTTACAGTGTAAGTCCTTTGGGCATTATGTTTTTATTACCCCATCCTTGACAATGTAAGACTCTTTTTCTCAGCGCCTTGCTGTGTCTGTAGTCACCATCAGTCTTTCACCTTATGGAGTCTCACACATAAGACGTTTTATGTATGATTTAACATTGTGTATCATGTTAAATATTTTTAGTTTTAAATCTTTGATAAGTGTCGTTGATATGTACATGTAAGAAGAGTGAAAAATAAATTATCTGCAACAGAAGGCGTTTTTACAATGCTTCAAATTCTCATGCCATTTATTTCTTTAATGCCTTTTTGGCGAAGTTCAGGCCATGAAGCCTGCTCTTCCACCTAACCGTTGGACTTGGGTAAGCGAATTGGGAAGGAGAGATGTTGAGTTGTCGGGGAACTTACGATACCGAACCGACATTTGTCTAGAGTAGATGAGGGAAACCCCACCTGAAAACCTCACAAAGTTCGGCCGAGCAGGGTTTGAACCCACGCTCTACAGCTCAGCGGGATCGTGGAAACGAAGAAGTTAGCATTAGACCACCGCTGTCATGTACTAGGTGTGTCAATCGTGTGCCGATGGAAGAATCCATCGGAGACCCGCAACCGCAACATATCTGTATGACAGCGAACCCGATTTCCTCCAGCCATGCGCCTTCGCGGCATCCCCTGCAGCCTCTACCTGCCGCGGGTTATTTATCGCCTGTTTGGCAGCGTGACCTCTCCTCTTCCCGGTGGGCCTCGCATTGTGCGCAGGCGCGGCGGCGGGAGCACAACGAGACGGTGCGGGGTGGCAGTGAGACAGAGGGAAGGCACAATGCGAAAAATGTAAATACGCCGCCCCCTCGCACTCTTTCTCTTCGACGGCAGAGGGCCACTTGGGGCGGAAGCTGCAGTGGCGGTAGTACCAACAGCCGCTCGCGAGGCCTTTTCAACGTCATCGAGTTCATCCAAAAAGGAAAAAGAGGAAGGAGGGAGGTGGGGAACAGGGTTTGCGCAACCATTGTGCGCGGGTGAAGGGTGAAGAAAGAGGGGTGGGGCAGGTAGCGGGTGTCTTCCGGAGGTACAAAAAAAATCCATGGTTCGCAACCGGGAAGTCCGATGCTTTTCACTACGAAACACAATTAATAAACCTAATCAATGTATGAGTATTAAAGCTGAAATATGAAATATATTAACAAATTATGAGATGTAGTTTAACCATGTATGGTTTATTGCAATAATATTTTATTAACATTTTCAAACCAAACATGCTTCGACAAAATGTAGTCAAACTCCTCATGTCCCTCCATCAGAGGTTTCATAATCAGCCAAGAGACAGCGGCGAGCATTACAATCTATAAGGGATGTATAAAGAAAAGTAACTCATACCACGTATCCAGGCAATTTGAAATGTATATAATGTGCTTTTAATTTATTTCGACCCTTGTGTAAATTCAGTATTTTTCTCATAAAAGTGTCGAGTGATCTCATCGACACTGAAGATCATTTGTACTAAATATCATCGTAACATGTTTAGTAACGGAACACAAGTAGATAAAGTGCAGTTAAGTGCAGTGGATACAGTGAATAATATTCTCAAGTCAGGTGGTAATATTATTTCACAACATGTATCAGATTATTCGGTAAGGAATATATCAAAAGTCTACTCTTTTTCGATTTGTTAGAATCATATCCAAATCGGATTAACTGATAATATACTGCATTTCTCCTTAGCTATTTGTAAACATTGCTATGGTCCAAACATTCAGCAAATGCCTTTGAATAAAATTGTAAACATATCACATAATTTGCTGACACCTCTCCCCCCCCCCGGCAACGCAATATATCCTACAAATTCAAAAGAGATTCACTCAGACAGCAAAAAATAGAGAATAAATAACATTTCATTCGCTTGAGATGATTCGATTCATAAAATCGAAAGAAAGCTGACAAAAAATTAAATTTTTTATCGCCTCTAAAATATCAAATATAATTCATTCAACCAGATCATTTCCTGACTCTGGGCTCGTCTCAATTAATCCAATCGAACAAGGATGGTTTTTTAATACATGTAAATTTAAAACGCGTTCCGAAACGTTAAAGTAACATATACAATTTTTTGCATGCATATTCAAATCAGATTACGAATTAATGCAACAACGCATGAATGCAACAAAACCAAAATGAATAGCAATGAAGTGGAGACACGCCCATATTTACGGAAAAGAACCTGTACATCTATCGTCAAAACTGGCGATAGATTTGATTCGAAGATGGTGTCACATTTCTTCAAAGTACTCAATAACATAAGGTATATCAATTGTAAATATATAAGATAATTAATTTCTCAACAAGACATTTCACTGGATTAAAACAATGGTGCATAAAAAGTAGAGGAAAATGACCGATCAGTTCATATTATTCATGGCAGATACCTGTTTCGTTTAAATTATGGTTAAATCTTCTCTAAATTTGTGACCAAATATTCCTGCAGTACAAAGGGTGTTTAAAAACTTTCTTCTCTTCTTTTCTGGTTTTAAAGTGCATTCATGGGTAATTATTGAATATATACACATATTTTCAATGGTTTCCGATTGACTTTTTGTGATCTACATAGTATCACTAAAAGAGACTTTTGACTTAATGGGTACCTCTACACATACGTTTTGGTCAGTTCTTCCCAAACTTTCATAAAATAGAATAAATTAAAAGCCATCTAAATAACTGAACGAGAAAAACAAACCAACAAGTAAATGCTATGAATTTCAGTGAGCTCGATTCATCCTAATATTTCATGAAACTAATAATCGGACTATACTAATACACGTACGCTAATAACCGTGAGGCATTATTCTCCCATAATGCCACAACTTCAATAAGCGACGCTGAGCCTGCTTTCCAACGAGCGACGGAGAAGATAAAGGGTATGACGAGGCGTCTGTTTATTGTCTCGTGTAGCTCCCAGGCAAAAAGGAGCTGCGACAGCATGCAGCAAGGGCTCTTTCTAGACAGAGAATACGACGAGGGAAGAACAGTCGAAGGTCAGACATTTCGAAAAGACGTCTGGTAAACTCCTCCCTCATGAATAACGTATTTTAAGTATACTTACATGTTAGATAGTTGGGAATATTTTTATGACAATCGGACAAACGATATTTTTTATTGTGGTATTTGTAAATGTGAAATGTAGCGTGCTAACGATAGGAGGTAGGAGTTGGTTGGTAGTTGTTCTTGTTAGTAGGTGGGCCGTTTAGCTGGGTTTACCAACAACTAGGCCCGCGCGGAGGAGTTAGTATGAGTTATTAGTAATAGTTGATACTTCGAGTTGGATAGAGGAAGGAGGGTTCACTTTTCAGGAGTCAGAGCTATAAGAACTGGGGACAAAGATGTGAAAAAACTACGAATTTTTTCTGGGAATTGAACCCAGGATGACTTGGTGAAGAGCTGGAACGCTACCACATGAGCCACGGAAGGGCATAATAAAAGTATATTTTTATTATGCCAGGCTAAATATTCAATTACACGTTAGGTTACACATATTTAATGAAGCAAAAGAAAGACACTGAAGCAGCAGTTGCGTGATCCAAGCAGAACCTCACACGTGAAGGCTCTTCTCCGTATGGCTCATATGGACCTCTCAAGGTCAGGGCTACGATTGGTCCTTCTGAACCAGCAGCCCCTCGTAACAGAAGAGGAAATAGGGTGGAAAAGACTGAAAGAGGTAGAGAGCACTGAAGCTGGCTGGGATGGAGTTGATTTAGAGAAAACTTTCACGACGAGGGTCGTCGGAAATAGAGGATTGTACTATTCAGACATTTTAGAGGAACGCTTAGAGAATGACTCGCAACAGGTCAAACCTCATTTATGATATTGAGCCATCATTGCAGGGTTTTAATAATGAAGACCCATGCCAAGCTTCATAAAAAATTCTTCCCTGGAAACAGCATCAAAATCATTCGGGTCTTTTAAAATAAAAGAGGATTATTTCCTCCCCCTTCCATTGTGGGTCAATAACATTAGCATCATCTGGGCACACACATTTCGCGTTTAAATCTAACATTTTATCGAAAACAGTCGAGGTGTTTAGGCTGTAGTCTGTGTAACATGGATATATCCAAGGATATCCGTACGGAATAGAAAAAGCATGGAACAAACTATGCGTTTTTACGAAAGGAGAGGAAACCCCGTGCGATCTCTATCGGTCCGAGATGTAGAGATACCTATAGACTATAGCACTGAAGAAAATTAAGGGATTGGAAGAAGACAAGATTGTATCATGAAGAGGAAGGAAAACGAAAATTCTGCGTCAGAAGTAGGGATATTGAAAGATTTTTGTTGATGGTAGACGACCCGCCCGCCTCCTATTGGAAGGGAGGGGCAACTTGAATGTGCAGCAAAGCAGTGCAGCCGAGATTTTAAAAGATGGGAAGAAGCATAAAAAAACAAAGATTTCTTTAATGATTCCATCGTAGACAGGGTTGTCATGATTGTCTGTTACTAAAATAAATGAAAAAAAAAATAGTCTGTAAGGTAGACATACACCTACATGTAGTCGGAGTCGAAATTTTTTCAATGCAATACTTTATTAATTCACTATGATACTCATTTCAACCAAAGTTGGTTCAGTATTCATCTACCTTTCTCGTACATTTTCAAACGCTGAAACTGCGTTAGTAAAGTAAACTCTTGAGGAAAAGACGCACTTAAGTGAGTACTTCATTTAACTTCGCATGTTCTGTCTTATATGTGGGAGAAAATTGAATGTTTTATACCTACTTCAAATTAGAACTACGTTTTGTTACACGAAACATAAACATCGTACAGAGAGGTAAAATTCTCACGTTACAAATGGTAGCACGTACTCCTATGGTATGCAGATGTTACTTCCGTGTCGGGAACTCGATTAAATCACCGGTTGGCTCTCTGTTTTCTGACACGCTAAGAAAGACGTTCTAAGCCGGAGCTAGATATTTAAACGTTCACGTAATTTCCCCGACACCGAGTTAAACGTGCCATTATATTCTTAATTGTTTTTGCGGGTGGAAGGTCACAAGAGTCGTTCGGGATGCTTGAGGCCAAAGGAGCAGATAGTTTACTAGAAATGGTACGGGAACTGTCGAGAAGCAGGAACTTTGGTCCTATTAAATTGGCTAGTAGTGAGATAATATATAAACTCTTATTCTCTCAATTTCAGAAATATCTTCTCATTCTTGGTCTCATGAGAGAAATAAACTAGTTTATAAGTTCTTGAAAGCCAAAGATGGAGAAAAAAATTAAAACTAACATCATATAAATTCTATAGTCGCCAAATTCTAGAGAGAAGTACGCAATAATGCAAGTGACGTAATTTTATGGTTGTGGAGCAATGATTCAGAAAATGACGTAATCTGCTGGTATTGAGTGAAAGAACAACACATAATTGTCTATTATATATTATTTTGTCATGATTCCAAGTCAAGGGTTTAAAACATTATTTAAGAAAAGACGATCCCAACCAATTTCAAAACCTTAAACAAGGACACACCAATTTAAGGAGAAGACCCTCTATTGAATTATTTTACAACAAACATCATAAAAGAGAGTATACAAATGTTCGGTATTGTTACTTATAAATACGAACATAATACACACTTCTTCGTACACACGAAACGTGCGGTTTGAAACATATTAATCCTTTTAAAAATGTCATACTGTGACCAGCACCTTGTCCCGAAGACAGTATTGCTAATTATGCCTACCATGCGACCTATTAACGAGCCAAAGATATTTAGCATGTCTACGCCACAAACACATTCTCGTCAAATTGCCTAATAATTGGGAGAAGACATATGCGAGAAAGCCTCTTTCTCTTGCACAGTTATTAGCTGGTGCGGCAAGGGTTCGCGTTTCGCATGAGCACAACGCCTCGCGGGGGAGACGGAAGAATAAGGATGAGGAGCACTGGGAACGAAGCAAGATAGAAAGTACAGGAAGAATCAAATAGTTAAAACACTTTTTTTTTTGGTGTTCAAGAGTACATCCAAAATGTGTATTTCAAATAAATTGGTGATGTATTTCCAATAAACTAAGTAGAACAACAAGAACGAGAGAGAAAGATGTGGCTATTTTAGTCCACGAATTACGAGTATGTGAGTGGGAGAGTAGCATTGAGGAAAAGTAACCTGCAATGGAGGCGATTAGGGTGTGTGTCTATAACTGGGAATTATAAAAAAAAAACATCCATGATACCATCCTTGATGTGGTAATCTCCAATCGTCTTTCCTTTGATTTATTTCATTATTTAAATCTTACTTAGTGAAAATATGCAGGAAATGGATCATATTAATGAAAATTGTTAATATTTTTTGCCCCCTTCTTTTGATTCCCAATCGCCGCCACTGGTAATCTGTATGTTGTTTTAGTAATTGTGGTGCAAATTACAAGAGAGGTCATTGACATATTAAATAACACTGACGGGGTGACACGAATTGTAATATTTTTTCTTCTAAAATCATTAATAAATACAGCAATTTCATAAAAATCTGCAATAAACACTCCCAAAAATCTTTATAATTTGTAATGTATCATTGCAAAGGATGGAATTAACATGTGATGTGTGAAAAGAAAGGAAGGGAATTAAAAAAGCAAAAAACGTGCATGACGTAATGTGGGACATAAATTGTTTTCTATATACATACAAATAATTCCTTTGTTAATTCGCAATAACTGAATTAATAATACGGTATCCATGAACAATATTAAAATCTCAATCTGATACGGAAATATTGTGTTTCACTGCACATTCGTATTTCATTTCAAAGTAAAAAAATAGAGCTAATGAGATCTATATTTAAAAAATATACATACACCAGGACTATCAGTAACGAAAAATAATTATTTTTAGTCAAGTAAAACCAAAAAGATAACCATCACTGACCTAATCTACAAAAAAAATTTTTGTAGTAAATATGTCAAAAATTACTTACCCAAAAAAATTAATAATAAAAAATAGAAATAAAATAATAAATGACTTATGAGATTTTATAAATTATAAATAGCATCTGAGCATATTTAAAAATAATACTATAAATCATTTTTCTTATGTTGAATCAGAAACAATAATCGGTGGCGGATCAGGGCTAACCAGGGAGCATTTTGGTTTAAAAATTATGGTTCTACAACACATTTTATAAATATTACCTTTAAATAAAATGCATCAAATAAATAATTAACAACTAACAATCTGGTATTATTAATAACAATAACAATTATTTATTAAAGTTATTAATCTGGTATAATTAATTTTATTAATCTGGTATTTAATAACAATACCAATTATAACTAATAACAATTATTTATCTGGTAACACTTTTATAAACAATGCCATTTATCAATTTCAATTTTATCTATTATGCGTTCAGGTCAAGTGAGAGGGTGGCTATAGCCCCCTTAGGCCCCCCCCCCTATAGATCCGCCACAGACAATTATTAATTCCCGTTGTATATTAGAGGCAAGTATGCGCGAAATTTGTATAAACAAGTTGTCAGGCGAACGATTTTGCCTAATGGTTCATTATTAATGTTAATTGAACCGTTACAAAACTTGTTACATTTACAAAAAAAATCTAGAAATCATTATATTGGCAAGCAAGTCATTTTGTTTGAAACTTTTAAATAGTTTAATGCACTCAAACTGTAATAATTATTAGCTCAAGCTCTTGACTCGAAAGCGTGAGAAACATAATTTTATTTATACTCAGTACACCATACCACTTGTAAAATATACAATCGCCCGGATATTTTTCCATACAAGAATCATTGGTTTGGGAATAGCAACGATATATAGTTGTCGAGGCGTGGAAGATGGTGTCGCGACAAAATCCGAAAGGTCGAAAATCCATTAGCGACAAAACCCGAAAAGTCACGTAGAAGACCCTTCCGGCATATCTCCAGTGATGAGAGGGAGGGGTGAAGTAATTAATCTGACCCCGCTGTTACATTTATTTCCTATTCAGAACTCCCAGTACAAGTTCCTAAAAAATAACCATTAATCTCACACATCTAAGTGACGAATCATTTTTTTCGTCTAAGATTCTACACGAGTAAAATAAAACTCGTATCACATTTCTACGATGGTTAGTTGCTGAGATAATCGACAAGTTACTGGGACTGTCTTGTCTTCCCGACAATATTAACTTTTCATTCGTGTTTCACACGTTTTATTCGTTTATAGGAAAACATTAAATATATAGTATTTTTATTATTATTATTGAATATTAATTTTTACAAATTTTTCAAGAAAATTTGCCACCGAAAGCCTTAATACTGAAAAGTTTTCCGACAGTATTTAAGCAGAAAAATTTAATATAATGATCTCTAAATTTCTGTCCACTCTTAATTATAACCGAAAGTAATACAACTCCGCAGGATAGCCGGCTGTACAAATGTAATTCTTTAACTACTTTAACATTCAGAATACTCTCAATAACTTTCCGAGAGTTTTTCTCCCGATACAAAAATAAAATACATTATCATTGCTAAGATATTTCATTGCGAGCAGAACATAAATAATAACAACATGCTTTGTTTTAAGATTTAAAATAATTAATAGTTATATTTCTCATATAACCATTCAAATCCTCCTACTATCATTAGTTTCGTGTCAATTAAGGGCTTAAGTTGAAATGAGGTATTTAAACTCGGCGTCGAACACAGCACTTAGAAGACATGTTTTGTTCCAGAATAGAACAGCGTTTTTATAGATTTCTTCCCAGCGTTCGTCTATTTAAGACTGGTAACTCTACATTAAAAGGAGGTTTAACATTTCAGGAACGTGACGCCTTAGGATTGTAATTCAAATTTTGGGTTGTTCGTCAATATCACAGGAGTGGTCACTTACATTATTAAGATTATTAGTTAATTTAACAGCAATATGAACTAGAACTTTGACTTGGGAATAAAGGAAAAAATTGACTACAACAGATAAGAAAAGGCGGGACTATCCACCTGAGTATCTATACCAGTGTAATTAATTTCTTTGCTGTGTTTGTGCTTTGAATGGTAACTCAACTGTAAAAAAGAGAGAATGCTATCTAGAGAACGGGACGTCGTAGAAGTGTGATTCAAATTATGTTTTGTTCGTCTATCTCATACGAGAAAAAACGAGTCGTTACTTAATAATGTAAGATTAATGGTTCATTTCATAGCAGTATGTACTAGGACTTAGAACTTGGGAATAAAGGAGAAAAAAATGACCACAACAGATAAGGAAAGGTGAGACTACCTGTTAGTGCCCCTTCGGAGGGTATTTTCCTTGACGCAGATAATGGGATTTGGGGTTTTGTAACACTTTTGGTCGTTTGGGGTTATGTCGCTTTCGGTTTTTGCCACAGATCCTGGGAGAAACCCTTGCTTGACAGGGCAGGGGTGAAGACTCAAAGAATAGCCCGGGGGGGGGGGGACTAAGCGACAGAGGCGGGTCGATTGAATGAAATAAAAGGAAAGACACATAAACAATTAAATTTCATTGTAGTTTTGTTTAGAGCTAATAAAGCTGTTTGGGAAAATTCATAATAAATACGTATAATTTTGATTTATTGATTTCGAAAAATTATGTCCACTGAGGAATTCGATAAAATAGAAAAGTGGTACTCGAGTCCGAAAAAAAATCTACCACAAACAATGAGAATGAAAGGAGTAATTGAAAGCACAATGGGAGTACTTCAATGCAAGAGAATCGCCTGGGAAAGACAGACGAGAGTTGTGCGTGCCACGACGCGGCTTCGATGCGGTGGATGCCGCGCCGCCGCCTTGCGGAAGAGTTATACTTCGGCGACACCGCGTGGAGAAGAGACGTAATTGCGGGGCCGTCGTCGCGACCGCCCTAAGCGCCGCGCTGTCAGCCGCCGCCGTCGCGCCGCTGCGATTGTGGGACGCGCCTCGGGCTCTACAAGAAGACTGCGCTGCGTGCGGCGGGGTGTACCTCATGCGTCGCTCCTAGGCTCCGAGTGCGCGTGCGAGGAACAGTCTTGAGCAAAGAGGATGAAAAAGTGGAGCTACATTACTACGCATCGCGTCACGCCAACACCAAACAGTGCGGGAAGTAGGTTGTGGAATGAAGCTCTTCGAGACAGAGCTTCGCGTCAGATATGTGCACAATGCACATGTGCGTTTCGTCAATTATTTTAATGAGCGGTGCACACAAAAAATGGGTGATAAACATCTTTGGTCTTCCTCAAAGAATAAAATATCCAGAAATAATATAAAACAATCTTTTTATTACGTGTATTTATATTTTGGCACTGTTTCATACGTACATTCGTAAAGCAGCGTATGAAAGTAGCTTCATATTTGACCATCCGCCGTTTCCGATACACTTCCGAAAACTTATCCCAAAGCTACTAAAGAGCGTCACTTCAATGACAAGGATTGAAAAAAAAAAGTAAAGAATCGTGAACTGATGGTGTCAGTTCAAGAATTACATAACTATTTGCGAATCCGTAAATGTAGTGTTGTTTTTACTCCTGTCGTTTCTCAGAACTCAAAACCGCAATTTCCATATAATTCCGGACCGGAAAAGATTTTAGATTGGTCTTCATACCTCACCTACAAATGGAGACCCACTATCTCACTATCCCTTGTAACCCAAATGGCTCGTATTAAGATTTTCATCAGAATAATATTCGGTGGCCCAAAAAGCCTCATGGCGTTATGTAACCTTTTCTGCAGAAACAAGTAGGAGTATCATTTAGAATGATCCATAAGTCAGAACTCTTGTATGTTACAACATTCATCAAATCAGACTTTTAATACATATAGTCTGCAAGAATAATATGAAATGTTTAACAATTTGTCTCTCACAAAACTGCGGGAAGAGTAAAATTAATTTCTAAAAATTCGAATATTTTCTTTTTATAATAAAAAAAATGTAGATAAAAAGAAAAAAACCCTCTTCGTTGCATACTTTGCCGCTAATCATTTCATCACCCGAGTTCAACTCTCACCCATTTTCGATCATTTGCAAATAGTATACAAACAACACACGCATCGCGTTTCGCTCGCGGTCGTTCCATATATACGAGTTCGTTCCCACAACTTTGCGCGACGTACAATTAGCAACCGATTACCCTACCTCCTCCCATCATTCCACTTTCTTTTCTCCTCACACTCGAGAATCTTCCGCATGAAGTACAGCAATTACATCGATGCTTTAGATGGCTTCGGACCATGTACATGGACATCACTGGTGTAATTTAAGCGATTAGAACCACCATATCTCATTCACCCCTGGACCTCCACGCACTCAACATTCGTCACCATCATAGAAAACCTTTTCACCGACGTGCTGATATGTTTTTGATTAATTTTATGGTCGTCAACATTTAAGAAAAAGTGAGATAGAATCTTCGAGAATGTAATTTCCTTCATTTCCCCACTCCATCACGCACCTAACATACCATGACAACGACTCAATTTTTTATGGAATGTATTAAATATTTAAAACAAACTAAATCAATATGTCAGCTTTCTGCTGAAGATACTAGGCACATAAGTCGTAAAGATATGGGACCTAAAATTGGTAGCCTCGGGATATTAACGATATATCATCTCGTTTCTTTGTTGAAAACGCACTGTCTAAAATCCAGCCAATTTTCGTCGCGAAATTCCAACGACAAACGAAACATACCAACATTCCTAGAATCATTAATTCATCCCGCCAAAAGGTAGATGACACAGCAAGGATTTGTTATATGTATGGAGTTCAGCTAATGTAAGAAAGCACCAACAAGTAATCTGCCATCACTTCGACTTTGAATAGACACCACAGCGTAGGTTTTGCAGTGGCGTCTTCGTTTTCTTATGTCCTTGACTCACCCCAACTGGATGAGACTTTAAGCTGGAGTTGCCCCTCAACGATGTCAGACAAATGGAAGTTCCGTATCTTTAGTTCCCCAGCTAACTAACGACATCTTCCCAACTATTTCATCTGTATTAAATGGTTGGGTGAGCTCAAGCCTCGCAATACATCGTGAAATAAATAAAACATAACCTAACATTGCCATTTATTGTCCGTTTCACAGACAACAGCAGCGCTCGTAGCGACATGATTCCGAACAACAAGAGCAGGCATCAATTTTTCATTCGAATTACTCCACATGCGTGTTAAAGATCCAATCGATGCTATGACAGCGACCATGTTAATTCATTATGTACGCGTATCTGTTTTTGCGCCTTCCGTAGCCGATGGATATCGCTGCGATAAATTTTTTTTGGGGACTGCGGTCTTCTACTCGTTTAATCTGCACGACATGAGGCGGGCAGGTGTGGCCCACTGCTTCATGAATAAAATCGTCGAAACCCCCGTAAAAAAAAAGTGCGCGCGACCCGGACGGGTGATACCAGGGAGACGAAAACGGAGCATTCCCGCAGAATTAATTCTTGCAATTGCCTGTAGGCGATGGGAGCCTTTTCATATTCATGATCACTGAGAGGACGCAAGGAGTAAGCCCTTCATGGCTGTAGAGAGTGCAAGAATTCAATTGCATTCGTTCAGTCGTATGTAACGGGAATACCGAGATAACTATTTTATATACTTCGAGAAAAAACTTATTTTCCTTGTTACCTAATTAAACAGTTCTGACCACACGCTCTATTTAAAAAGTCAACAACATTAACATCATAAAATTATGTTTAATTACTCTTAGACATTCAAACAGTTTGCTAATTGTAAACCTATAGTACATAGTAGTCACTAAACCTGTTGCTCTGTGTCCGTACGGGTTTCGAAAGAATGCCAAGAAAAGGAGACACTAAAAATAGATAACACTCCCCTATTAGTTATAAGTTTCCGTACATTATATAACCAAGGGAGGCAGATGAATTCCAACAATTCTGACTTCCTGAAGTCGAAAGGGAGTGTCATGCTCTCAATCAACATAATCAATTCCTCACATTTCCCGTTCAATACATATATTTAAGTATTAATCATTATTGTCATACGTGGTTCGGATGCAAGTACTGGCTTCTTACCCTTACCATTTTTTCGTTGACTAATCTTGTTATTATCATTATCTTTTTCTCGACAATACGTATCCACATCAAGAATTTTTTTAGTTTGTTTACTCGTCTCGCACATTACGCTCGCTTTAACACTCCTTTCGTCTCATTAGCTCTTCCGCCCTTTCTTCTTCTCAAAATACGACGGACTCGCTCTCCTGGCTAGGGGCGCGTGCCACTCTCATGGAACCGTCTTCGGGCCGAAGGCTACAAAAAACAAAGAGAACGAAATAAAGAAAACGGAGAAAAAGCGAATGCTCTCCCAAAGTAGACAACAATTTTCGTAAAGAGCCCGCACATTCCTCCCACCTCCCCGAGGGCGCGAAGCGGCAATGGCCCAGAGGTCTTTGCGTCGGAGGCAAAAGGTGGCATGAAAATGGGGGGAGGGTCATATTACCGACGCGGTCTGTGCATTGCGTTGAGTTAAATAGCGACGGAACACTCGTTCGCGGTAGTTCCCAGGCGGTTGCCTTCAGTTGTTATGCGATTCTTGCATGCGAAGACAAGAACGCTCTTCGTGTTTAAGAGACTGTCACACATACTCACTCCTTCATGCTGTAGAAGAGATTGACAGAGAAAATATTTTACTCGCAATTTCTATGGAATTTTGTATTTAGCATGTTAATGGTTTACGTTCGTGTAAGCTGGAACGGAGAATGTATTGATCTTAGTACGTGCGAAGGGTGTGTAGAAGTGAGAATGAGAAGAACAAATGAAGATCGAGTTAGTCATAAGTAGATGTTCGAATAGAAACATCTAGAGAAACACTATTGCAAAATGATGCAAGTATCATTTACTTAAAAACAATTAAACACTATATTTTTGAGGAATGCAATTGCCTTTATTCCCACTCTATCATCTCCATTTAAAAACATTATTTTTTTTTTTTACGCTGAATGAATCGGATGTACTAGGTCAACAAAAAAGTTTGCCCGGATTAAAAAATAAAAGTCAACACAGCAAAATTTCAGACTAAAGAATAATTTTATCAGTATACTATAGTTCAATCTACTGAAATCGTGTACGGTATTGTAGTACATTTCTGATAAAAGTAATATTTTCGTCTCGTTTGGTCACTTGAAATAACACCTTCAGAAAAGAACAAAATTCAAATTGTTTGGAGCTGTTCATTAAATTTCAAAGAGTTTCATTAATATGTCAAAGAGTTAATAATGGTTATAAACTGACAAAAAGAAATCCAAATATATTAGACCTTGTAGCATAATTTTGGAGTAGAATAATCTAGACGCAAGGTCGAGAATTGAAACGCAAATGCGTATTTCAAAGTCCATTGCCAAACAAACACGCAGACACCCACTCCAAGAAACCAGAAGTCATTTCCAAGAAAAAAATTACTAAAACCAACTTCTAAAGAGTAACATATCATAATGACAAAAGAATAAACAGTCTTAATGCAGTAACTAAAATAACATTTTGCATCAAAAGAATTGTCTAGGTCGGTGCACTGTCTTTAATCTTTTAAGAAACAATACAGATCTTATTAAAAGAAACGTTAAAAACAAATTTTAGTAGACAAGTCACTCAGTACGCAAGAAAAATATTGCCAACTTTACGGATAAGATGTTTGAAGTACAGGCATCCCAGAAAACTGTCTTTGGGTTTTGGGTTCCGATTAAGGGATCGTCGTGTGAGTTTTCATCAGACTTAATTTTTCTCGAGAAAGTTTTAACTTTTTTATTTTTTTAACTTTTAATTGTTTACATTAAAACCCTTTTATCACTAACCTTCGAAGTTGCGCAAAAGTCGGAAGTAGCCGAGCTAAGTCACTATCCAATATCGTCGTCTCCAATATTTTTCATTCAGATATTCTAGTGTATCTGCAACCACATTTTCAATTGAATTGGGGAGTTAAATCAGTGAAAAAGAAAATTATGGAAACGAGATATTACGCTAAAAAAAGTGTTGCTACCAATTTTTGCAAATATGGAGGTAAAAAGAAATTTTGGAAAGGTAAATATTTGATATTTTAATGAATCTTCTGTCTTCTAAACTGTTTATTAAAATACATCCGACTAATAGACAAAATATTCTGTACATAGTTTTCCGTGCAATATTACTCTAAGATATAAAATATTTTCGTTGTTGACTTAACAGTCTGAAAAAACAAATTCTTTGTCTGGTTTAAAATTATTTTTGAAATATGAAACAATAAATATATTCTGTCGTGTCATAAATCGTACTTCCCATAATAACATCATAAATTTACAGTCCCTTAAAAGAAATTGGAATACTGGTATGCTCTTAAGTAGGAAGTTGTTAAAATTAAATTTAATGAAATCTGTCACTGTCCTTCACGCGTAAAATGACATTTAACAAATGTCAAGGTTTTGCTAAGCTATCGACAGAGATTGCGCAGGTCACGACCCTGACGCAAGGGTTGAAGCTCTGACGTCATTAAGGCTGCACCCCCGCACTGTACTTCATTTTGAATCAATCCCACAAGAAATCGCGTCAAGGTACAACTTGTTACGCGACTTTACTATTTCTTATTCAGTTTTGACAATCATATCGAAGTTTTCATATTGAAAATTGAAGGGTTGAGTTGGATAAGGGCCCATTTTTTTCATTGTTCAGGAGGGACGATTTTCCCCATGCGAGTGCACATCTAAAAAAAAACCCTTCAAAATTTTTTAAATATTGAAATAGAAGGTACTTCATGATTATTTTCCATTAAGAGCTTATATTATTATTCATTCCCGAACTTCGAAAGTGGGGATAATCAGATTCCTCTCAATCCTCTCAAAGGTTGAACCTAATTCAATTTGTTATGTTTGCTCAATTTGAAAATTTAATTTCTCACAATCGCATTTATTTCTCAATAAATGTAAGAAATAGTAATTAATTTTGATGGCATAATTCAGAAATTTTACCCATTTTCTTTCTTTTGTTCAAAATTCTTAATGGGTTAACTGAAATCCATAATTATAAGAACAACTACCAGTATCATAAGAGTAACTAAGCAGGCTTCACCCCAGCCCAGAAAATTTAAAAAATGCAATTATGAGATGATTCTACTTTTTAATGTCATCTTTGATGCACATATGAACCTTTTGACAGAACAATACATGCTCTTCCATTACATTGTTTATTGTCTCATCTTCGTGGGAGTATGACATAAATTATACTTTAAAACCGCAAAATTTATCTTTATTGTTTACATTGGTAAAGTTTCATGGAACTGCACGTGCTAAAAACCAAAATGTTCTAATTATGTTTAGGATGTGACATTATGAATCAGACTGAATTTTGAGCAAGGGAGTTACTATCCAAAACATGATAGATAAACGAGAAAAAGTGTTTATCGAATAGAGACTTGTGACAAAATCGAGCCAATTTTCCTAAAAATATTAAAAATATTCCCATTTAAAGAAAATTGAGGTATTTTAAAAAAATAATAAATTAGCAAGTATGCAACCAATTCGGACGTAGGTTCCAGCACCCATCTCTCTATGGATTGATGGAGTGGTGACAAGTCTGATAAGCGCGACTTCGTCAGCTACTAGATTCATTTAAGACGAGCGCCCGTCGACAGTCAGATAATAAATTTAGAATACGTATATTGCTGCGGAGATTATCTCCTTTTTCTATTAATACGTCACCCATATTCTTTGAGTTCATGGCTATGTCACTTAGCGTTCTTTCTACGTTGATAAAATTCTCTACTATCGAGAAACTTTGAGTAAAATATACTATAAATATTTTAATAACTTTAAATGTTAGTTTTTTTTATTTGTTCATTCTGTACCGGAAAATCGTCCCTCTTGAATAATGAAAAAAAAATTAATGGGCCCTATACAACTCAACCCTTCAATTGTAAATGCGAAAACTTCTATATGATTGTCAAAAATGAATAAAAAATGGAAAACTCGAGAAAAAGGTATCTTTCCGCCAAAAGAGCACGCATTCTACAACAAACATTTCGATACGTGTTTCCTCTGGAAAAATCGAATCATTATGAGTTGTATGTCAAGTAAAATTAATTTTTGAATTCTATTATTCTGGAAATCGTAAGAAAATAGTGCTCTAATCAGTTGTTTGTAAATAATTACAGTTAACGATAAATGTCCTGAATGGGTATTAAACATATGTCCTTAGGCTTGTCGGACCCAGTGGTATATTCTAGCCATCTCCGAAGATGTGTTTGGGGGTTATCGTATATAATAAAATTGAAATGGACAACACCAACTAATTCGGCAGAGCATGTAGTTATGAGATGTACATATGTTAGATTCGCAGCGTTCGTCGTGTACTATTGAAAATATAGATGAGTGTCAGTAAATACAAGATTGTGTTAATTTATTCTTTGAAAAAACCCAGAACGAATATTTTTATCAAAATGTCCTGAACGATGTTCATGATTACGAACCAAATCTCCGATTCTTTGTTAAGTTAAGTTCGGGTAAGTTTATGGTAATTCTAACAAGCAATGAGTTTGAGCAAGTGATAAATGAGTTTGGCCAAGTACCCCCGATGACTACACTATTATTGTTAACATGTATAAAAATAACTGAAATCTACATAAGGGTGACATGCTGTTTGAACGATAAGGTGTGAATCGGGGAATCTCGTAAACACGGAGAGATAATCGTCTTGACAAAACTGTGAGTATAGAAGATGTAAACGAACTGTTGGTGAGTCAAGACAAGACGCCTTGTGCTAACATGGAATGCGGAGGAGGCGGCGATCGTTTAACTACCCACAATAGAAGTGCATCAAGAATAATGGTGCTGTTTGCCTGGATATCATTTTACGCGCAATGCGGCCAGGGGTCAGCGGGTGAGACGCGAGATGCGGGGACATAAGGAGAATAATGAACAGATGGGAAACTACAGCAGAAATAGAAAAACTTTATCACATAGGAAGGAGTAATAGTGCAGATTACTAGCTACGGCATAGAAGAGAAAGATTATTTAAATTGACTCGACCTATAATATTGATACAAATTATCGAAAGATTTGTTAGTATTCACTAGGAACTATTGGAAGGATATTTGCCACCTATAATCTAAAAAAAAAAAATACACAAATTGATATATTGTTGAAGAATTTTGAATAAATATATATTTTTTTTTATCTAGAATGGTTATAAATGTAAGAAGAGTTTAAGAGCTAATTAGCAAGAACAGGAAACTGTATTGCGCTATATAACAAACCCGCAGCACTTACGTACAAAAAAGAAAAAAAAAGAAAAAACCTTCACTCGCACTTTGATTTCAAGTTTATAAATAATAGAGAAAAGGAATCGTCGTGTATTAATACACTCCTTCCAAAAATATTTATTTGTAATTGAATGTGTTTTTATATTTCAGAAACATTGTAAGCACTATTAAATTACAGAAATTCACGAACAATTCTGCAGTAAATATATTCAACATGATTACCCAAATAGTACAAATTTTGTGCATACTGTTATTTTTTTCTCGTCATGTAACTAAGATGATCATAACTTGTGATTTTCTATTGTACCTCAAGAAGACCCAAATTGGGGGGTCGAAACGTGTAAAATAAAAAATGGCATTTGAATTGAATGTATGTACTACACTATTAGACTTAAAACAAGTGATAATTCCTTACTATCACTACTTGGTAATTGTGGTGCTTTAGCAACATTATCAAAGCATGATAAATTAAAAGTCGTTTCTATGTTGCTCATTTTTTTATTATTGGTGTTAGAAAGCTTTTTCGGCTGCATAGCAACCATCGTCAGTAACATACACTGGAAAATATAAATGTACATAAGATGACAATAATAAAATAATAAAATAAAAATAAAATAAAATAAAAAATATAAAATATAAAAAATATAAAAATAGATACATAATATGAAATTACATAATATTTGGGTGAAACAGTATCGAAAGAAATGTATTTTGGTTGTTGTTGAAATAAAGAAAGGAAAGAACAATGAAAAATGAATAAAAGAAAAGAAAGAAAACAATTACAGAGTGAGCAAGCCGACAAAATTACGTACCTGAGTGTTGAGGAATATTTTTGGCNCCTTTCTTTATTTCAACAACAACCAAAATACATTTCTTTCGATACTGTTTCACCCAAATATTATGTAATTTCATATTATGTATCTATTTTTATATTTTTTATATTTTATATTTTTTATTTTATTTTATTTTTATTTTATTATTTTATTATTGTCATCTTATGTACATTTATATTTTCCAGTGTATGTTACTGACGATGGTTGCTATGCAGCCGAAAAAGCTTTCTAACACCAATAATAAAAAAATGAGCAACATAGAAACGACTTTTAATTTATCATGCTTACTATCACTGTTTGACTTCTAGCGTCTCCCCACATCGGTAGCCCGCAGAGCTCTGGTCCATCGCCAATAGTCCTCTCGTGTCCTTGGAGGGAATGTGTGCAGGGCAAAAAGGGCTGCCGACCTTCCCCGCCCTGCCCTCTTCCACCGATGGCAAATAACTCGGCGTGCCTCAGCGTGCTCCCGAACGTCGCCGCATTGTTCCCATTCTTGTGGTGACGTGTCGTGGCCTGCGCTCACGGCCACGCCTTGGGGAACATGTGTTTGCTTTAACACTCCACAGGACGAAATAAATACTCCGCTAATCCACCTATACCACTAAAGATTTATGAATAATATAAGCATATACACTAGGGAACTACATTAACATTTCGACTGCATGTCAATTAATTGATTCAATCAATAAATATTATTAGAGCATTCGACACAGATGATGGCATGCGGGTTCGGGTGTGCAGTAGTTTATGAAAAAACACGTGACCATGTGCAGGGAATAGCGTCATTTCTCACTCCGGTGCTACAGTGAGCAGACAATTAAGTAACTTCTTAGATTTTTGCTCTCTACACATTTTTTAATTTATTCAAAATCGCCATTTCTTAGGTTTTCTCTAGTAAAATGGCCATTCATGTAGCCATCTGTTATCGCCAAACGGCCATTGGTAGCCACATGAAATGAATGATCATCAATGGCCCGGTCATTGGTGGCCACTTGAAATTAATAGCTGTTTGGCGTTAAAAGATGGCCACTCAATGACCATTTTTACAATAGTTTTTCTTTCTCTACAGTAATAAATGATCAATAGTTATTCCCTGATGGTACCTCAAAACTAGCGGAAGAGAAGGTTTTGTAGAAAGAAGCCAGGAAATTAATTTTCTGAATTAACAACTATTTCGTGAGAGTTTCGGAGGCGGGTTAGTCTCTTCTAAACGTTGCGTAAGTGTAGGAACTGACGGCCGAGTAGTCGTGAGAAGTTTTGAAGTGATAAGATATTTGTCAATGTAAAAGGATCTGTTTTCGTCTGTGCTGTCACATGCGATAAACGGTGGCGCCGTCAATAGTCTAAGCCATTAATTTCTAATTTAAATGGATTTTAGCTAATTAAGCACTTTCATATTACCTGATCAGGCTGTGTTAAATTATGTGAACTAAATTAAAAAAGTAATCCATTTCTTTTTGTGATTAGCGAGAACATTACCTATCACAAAAAAGAGTCGATGAACATAATTTTTGTGAAACTTCTATTGAGGCAGAGTGTCATTTCTCACGATAGGAAATATGTGAAGAAATTGGTGTCATTTACCACACTTACAAATTTTCTGTTAGATAAACATTAAATTCACACGAAAGTAGTGAAGAAGGAACTTGCTTACACGTGAAGGACGCGAGATGTTTCAGTTGAAATATATTAATTGTTATTCATGAATCAATATAAGTGTAAGTTAACTTTGTTTATCTATTTTGTTCTTTTAGATTCAATGAGGATATATTAATGATATAAAAGTTGTAAGATCTAAAAAATATAATCTGAAATCCGGTATAAGATTTAATTTTGATTACTAATATCAAGAATTTCCAAACAAGAATAAACGTTCCCAAATTCATTGAGAGAAATGTCGATATGACGTAATTATGATAAACTATAACTTTTTCATGTTTTTTTTAAAAACTAATAAATCATGCTTCCAAAAAAGTTCAGTTTTCTTTAACATGACTTATTGTTACAACCGATTCACTATTTCATTAGACTACAACAATGTATTATGTATTGTAGTTGGAACGTAAAGATTCATGTTCCATCAGAAAACAAAAACAAAATAAATTACAATTAAGGTTAATGAAACATTTGATCAATAAAAGAAAAAAAGAATAGTTATGCGAAAGAAAAAAAGTATAGTCTCCGCGTATAGTGAAGGAAGCTGAATGATATCCTCTTGGATGGTCTATTGAAGCAACGCGTTCTCTCCAAAGATATAGGCAAAGATTACGTCGAAGTGCTACGCTGCTGAGACATACCCACCCGCTCCAACAGCATCCATTACGGTTACATAGTTGTCAACTGATACGCATACATCTCGGAACCTTCAACAACAAAACTTATACATTTGGGGAGTAGAACATAAAATATGTTATCACAGTGACCAATATCAAATAAAAGTTATTAATAATTTGCGTCCAAGTGATCTTTCTTTCTTAAGTTAGAGTGTTGTGTACCAGTCTAATTGAATTGATTTAGAAATAAAAGACTAACAATACTTCAGATAATACAATTTAAAAATTTAAATACAACTGTCGTTGGTAGCAATTCGAGACACTATTGACACTACCAGAACCAGTTTTCCCTCTGAAAGACGAAAACGGTCGAGAAAAAACACGGAAAGAAAAGAAGAGCTCGCGGCAATTGGGACTATGCGTTGTAGTCATGAGAACAAAACTCATATTCCAACTCTCCAATGCCGATGAAAGATACGATTCCTTACTTGCATGTCTTCGAAAATTGTCGGTTCGTAAAAACTGTCCCAAAACTACAAGACGAATGAGAATAACCGCAAGGCAGTCGTAGACATTTTACAGCTCGTGGGAGAAACAACTTTTTATTTCAAGTTAACGGAAATTGATTCGGCCTTGGGGACCATTGTTTTAGTGGTTACACATATTTGTATTTATAAACTTATGGAAGTGTTGAACTGAATAAGTTTAATTTCTTCGAATCATTCCCTTTTAACATAACACATACATTGTACATTCAGAAATAAATATTCTCATTTTGTTCTTCCAAATATACAAGAAATTGTTTTATTTGGATCGAGTATTTCTAAAGCACTACCTGACACTGTATTTAGTTCACACCCCTAAAGATTGCACACATAATAATAATAATAATAATAATAATAAGCATCTTTATTTGGAGGCGAAGTTAAGGCAAATGCCTTCTCTTACACTTAACCTCTTTGTGAATACATTTA
>NNCF01128294.1:266204-286775 GCA_002313205.1 Laupala kohalensis
ATATATATTAATATGCGATAAAAATAGACTAAGAAAAATAAAAAAGGAAGAGATATAAGCAAGGAAAGAATAAATATATACTCAAGGGACTCATCTGTTTCTTTCTCAGAAATTTTCTACATTTTCTGTAACATTTTAGATGAAGACTACAGATTTTCATGAAACTTCATGAAAGATATTACTTGTACTTCATTTTGATAAATGTCTGAAGTCCATATTAAACGTTCAATCATTTTCCTATTTTACCTTTGTGAATCTCAATAGAGGTGAATGTGTGAATATAATTCCAAGCTACATACTTAAATCCACCCATCTTCCCTACTGGAGTACGTCATTGAGAGATTATTTTTGAAAAGTGCAGGTACGTTCTTACTATGGTTCTTACGCCCATTGACAGGAAAGAAGTAATACTCTGTACTGTTGAAACAATTTTCATCTAATTGTTTGGACCAACTTAACTATATGGTCCAACGCCGTAGAAAAATATCCAGATGAGATATCGAAAAACGGCGTTTTTGCCATGATTCTGGAAGGGACTTTGTTCTCGGAAATTACAAATTGAATCATTTTATGTGAAAAAAAATCCTTTTTTCGATGGCAAATTTAACATTATCGTCCTACCCTAAACTTACTCTTCGTATATCCTTCCGCGAGTGCTGCTACCTCCACCATCGCCTCCATCTTCACACTTACAACAGATTTTCTTACAACGGAATCGCCGGGTCTAACAAACCTAACATCGCCGACAGTGACCGAACAATTGTTTATAACAATTGTAATATTATAATTGTTATACCCTAACATACTAACAAACGGTGGCGGAGAGAAGAAAATAGTGCGAAAAAATATTTCTTTATAACTATCGTAAATATGAAAAGCGAAGAATACGGCTTATATTTTCGGAACCGCAATAATATTTGTAGTATTATGACATAAATTATTTTTTCGAACCCTTGTGGCACCATATTCTTAAGTTTGGCCAATTGTTTTGTAATATAATATCGAAAAACATTTTTACGAGTTATAAGCTATAATAAATGTTACGCGAAGACACATGGATTTTCGCGAGAAAAAGTAGAACAAAAAGAATTAAGACCCTCAACTCCATTTATTGTGAAATTTCAGAAACATGATCCGGAGTTCCCAAATTGTGTGACCTTGAAAATATTGGTACATTTCGCATATTTTCTCAGTTTAATTAACGTAATCATATCAAGCAAACTGGAAACGAGGAATGAGAGGAAAATCTCATCAATCCGCTTAACCGCGAACTGTATATTGTGAATCAGTTTATGTGCAATTTTTATCATATGATTTTAAAGAAGACTCGAATACACAAATAAATGTTATTTGCTATCTTTCCAATTCTAAAAACTGTAATTTTTTAACAGGAGAAGGATAATACAATTTTTGACTAACATTAATGGAAGGTTTCTGTATTATCAACTAACGAATGAATAAGTTCATTCTCATAAATGTGTATAGAGAGAAATTCATATTCATGTTTCAATTTCATTAGACAAAGCGGTTTTTTCGTTGTATATTCGGATATTATAGTGATAATCTTCGCATTAGAAGGCAATTCCAGAAAACGTATGTTATAAATTATAATTTATTTTCACTAGTGATATTATTACGGAAAATCGCACTCCTGAAAATACGTTCTTTTTCCTAACGAAGATTTTAACTGAGTCTGCATGTTAAATGAGAAGCAAATTTTTTCCTACAAGGAAACTCCAAAAAGAATGAGCATTGCGACCAGAGTTATTTGCGAAATGCGTAAATTGAAACTCATCTTCACGTTACATGAATTTCGCCAATGACGTCATAACATAAGATCTCTCTCTGCAAATAAGTGTCACGTTCCCTCGATCTGATCATGGACTGGGATCACATTTCGAGCTAAGCATCTCCTACCGCCTCCGTTCCACACAAGCAATCGCGAGACGAGTAGCTTTCTAATCTTGGCATCGCAGAAGTTTACACCATAGCCCATTGTTTGGGACGGGGTAGGCGACGGCGGAGGCGACGATGGGGGCAGAAGACGTGGTGGGCGGGGGCGGCGTGCGGAGGGAGGCGGGGGAGACCGACCGGCTGAAATCACAAGCGTCGCCAACAATAGCGGCGCGCCAAATGGTGAGCACAAACACGCGCACGGGCTTGTTTGAATCCCATTAGCGCGAGCATGGTGTCCATAATGAAACCACTGAGTGATATGTGGCATAATTTTATACGTTCGTGGGGAAGTGTGTCGTAAAAAATCGGATCAGTAAACAATTTCTACGCGAATCAACCTCGTATCTGAGGATGATTATGTTTTATGAATAGTAAATGTATTCATGGGTGAAGCCGAGGGTGGGAGGTAGGGAGGGGCACATGCCACCTCAAAATCCTCAAAACCCAAATAAAAAATAATAAAAAAAGACATCTCACTTATGTGCCAATCTAATAACCATTTATTCGTAATATCTAATTGGAAATAAAGTATATAATGCAATATTACCACATCTCTAACATTTCCTGAATTTACATCCACGCTGGTTTAGATATATTTGGCGAGTTCCGCGTGCTCTAGAGAGGTTTATATAACTTTTCCGCACACTTATTGAAGACGTTAGAAGACGTATCGGCACGACGTAAGTATTTTGCCCCCTCGGACAAAATGTCGCGACCCCACAACTCAAAAACATGGTCACGCCCTTCACTGTATTTCTGTCACTAGAGAGTAGAATTTGTATAATGAGGTAGCTCCTAAGACACAGCAATAAAATAGTGACATCTGAACGGTCAGTTTTTGACCAATCAGATTAATTTTTATTTCATGATCATTAACAGTTTATCGCGAAAAGTTTTATAATATCTTAAATGCTCATGCATTTTTGGAGTCGACACTAAAATTTTGTATTGGAATATTCTGGAGTAAAGTATCTTGTAATGTATTAACTAACCCACACATCTTAATGAATGAAAGTTTCATGTCTGGAAATATAATTCATTATCTTCTCATAATTTGGAAGAAACAATTGTGGAATATATTTTTAGAAGCGACAATCCTCACCCTGTCTATACCTAACAATAATTTCATTCTGTCTTTCCCTTCACAAGGAAATTAGTTTCCAGCGATTCAGCTTCCACGGCAGTAATTGAATTCACAACCTCAAATTTTCATGAGAGCTGTTAAGAGAATAGACAATCAATTTCGGAAGACAATAAATCCAATTTAGATTCGCAAGAACAGTTAATACTCGTTTGGTACCTAGATACAGCCATCTGTATGGAGGTGTGTTTGATTCAATAATTTATCTATTATGATCACGTCGTTCAAATTTAATTCATGATAGAAGTCATTATGGTCACCCGAGACCCAAATGAGGTGTCGATTTAACAAATTGAAAACAGAATATTTATTAATTAAATATTGAAGACGAGGTTGAGACCATGAGGTCTGCTCTTCCCCCTTACCTTAACTTGGACGAGGGTAATGGGAAGAAGATACGTTACTAAGGACGTAAGATTCCGAACCGACACTTGTCTGGAGTGGGTGAGGGAAACCTCAGCTCAAATCCTGTCGTAGTGATCGTGTAGCTCTCTTCCTTTCAGCTGTGAGGTGAGAGTGAAGACCATACCACTACACCACTGGAGATAAGTATCTTTTTTATTAATTACTTTCCGTTCGACCTTCCGGACTTCCAGTGACTTTAATAATTAAAGAAACTTTCGAGGAAACTTCCTAACAATATTGAGTGCTTTATTCAGCACGTGCAACAGTTTTAGTACTTCGTTTTAATTTTTTGAGAAGGCTGGGTAAGAAGAAATGATAGGTACAAAGGTGTTCATGATATCTTCTAGGTTATAAATTTGTTATCATGGAGGTTTAAATGTATCTTCGGGAACTGGAGATTGAATTCTGTTTGTAATATTTGCTTTACCCCTAAATTGAAATATGTTGTACTTGGACAAGAAGGAAGTAGCTTATAGAATTTTGTGATCAATCAAATAGACAAGTACAGTGTGAATTTGTAGTTCATGACGAATTTGTTTATTCTGAACAAATATAGAATGTCTACTCTGTATTCTAGTTCTAGGTACGTCTAGTATAATAGAGATGAATGTCGAACAATGCTATTAAAATTTCTATGTCGTTGTTAACGAGTTGAAAAGTAACAGATATCCAGTATTGATTTGCTTATGTCTTTCTGCATCTGGGAAAAATGGAATACCATTCAACCTTCGCTAATGTATGTTGTTAGCCCTTACCTACAATACAGGATACATTACAATACATTTTAAATGAAAATTTCAATACACGAAGTTTCCAATTTAGGTACGGTATCCGCTAACACAATCCGGTATTATCATCTCAATATGGCAGGTAATAATTTGGGTTGGTTATTCCTATAATTCATTTTGCAATAAGGCGACAAAGCTTTTGTTTAGATTAAAATTTCTTACTCAATTTTGTGCCTTTTTATGGTCAATACGAATCAATACCATTCGGTGGTAAACACACCCTTCGCACGACGTAAAATTGTTTCACGTAATTGTTTGGATGCAGGAAACTGCAATTGCTCAAATCGACGCAGTTACAATTTTGTGGGTTGTTGGTTTCGCAGGTCACCCACACACGTTTGTCCTAAGTTATAGTCAGCCGTTTTACGGTAATGACACGGTTCAGCGAAGTATCCTTATCTGGAAATTAATAACTATTTTCTGATTATTCAATGGGACAGATCGCGAGGAAAAAATATCGTACAAATCATTATCACTGGTTTTAGGAAGGGGGCGCATTGAAATATTGTTTTTGAGAAACGATAGTGTGAGAGGATGCGTGCCACATATACCCCGTTCATTTCCTAGACATCTCGCTCGGCTCGTACGTATCGTCACAATCTCTTCTCAACAGCATCCCTCACGGAATCCACCGACTCTAGTCTTGCAATGAATCCCCATGCGCTCTCCTGCCCCGCGAATCGCGCGCTACTCGAGCCTCACGGCGGCCGAGGAAACAACCTAATAGTCAAAATTAGCCGATATAAATAGCGCTTTTTAAATATCTCCGCGCTTTACATGACCCGAAATAGCTTTTAAGGTTAAGTGCATCGGGGGCAGCGGTGGCGGTGACGACAGCCGGCGTGCAAGGCGGCGACCGGCGACGGAGACGTCGGATCACGGGGACGACATCGTCGGTTGTGGGCGCCGAGCCCACAGACGCCGGCGTAGCGTTCGCCGTTCATTTGCCCCACCCGTGGCTCAGGTGGTAGTGTTGTCGCTCGTCACCGAGTCATCCCGGGTTCGATTCCCGATGAGGTCAAACAATTTGTAGCTTCTTACATTAATGTCCCAGTTCATATGACTGTAACTACCTTCTTTTATCCATCTCCTCCTAGTATCAATAACTCTAACTACTACTAACTGCTTCCACTAACCTCTCCAACGTGGGTCAAGTTACTGGTAAACCCAGCTAAGCGGCCCACCTACTAACAATAGCTTACCACCCAGTTCCATGTAGATAAGCTTCAATAGCACGCTACATTTCCCATTTACAAATATGACAATTAAGAAGAGAAGGAGCTATCTATTAATGAATGCTCTTCTACCACTTCATCGTAAGTATTCAAAAATTCCGTTATGATATTTAGTTTCGTACTGCTATCTCTGATGTTATATCAAACGTGTAACCCAGCATATTATATTCCCGACCCTAAGTAATAGCACTGTGGAAGATTCGATTCAATTCTTTCAGTATTTTTGCGCGAAGTGAGTTCAAACAAAATTTTGTAGAAGTCTCTGGGTAAAGTTAAAGTTATAAGGAAAAATGTGATAAAATAAAATTAAAAAGGGACAAAATGGTGTTGTTTAACTCTTGCTCCTATTGTGATTTATACTTTAAAAAATGTACATCAACTCATCAATCATCAGAAGAAGAGAAAAATGGGAAGTTAAACGTATCTCATTGTTTTTCCTTTTCGTAACCTTGTTCTCCCAATCGTTTAATAGTTGCAGTCAAGCAAGTTAATAGAGTTTACTGAAAATATACAAGCTTCGCATGTTCACTGCAAGCTGAGGAGAAATTAAAATTAATTAAATATTTGATATTGATTCATTGTATAAATTGAATGAAACTCACAGACCATATCTATTAAAAATGATAAAAGGTTATTGAAAAGTTACATAAAGGGGGAGAAATGGGCGAAACGTGCCGTCTAGGAGAAAAGGGATAAAGGTCCCCCAAAAGGGAGAAAAGTGCTGGAAAAACATTTCCTTCTCATCTAGGGACAAAATTTTACACTGTGGTATCTTTCTGAAGAGTTTTAATTTACCCAAGGAAAATAGGTGCGCACCCACAAATCCTAACCCTGGTTATAAGTAAAATATATCTAACACATGCATATGCTTCATATTCCAACTACAAATCACTAATGTTAAATTGCGAATAGGCCTCAGCTTTATAGTAAGAATCTAAAATTGCAGCCGGGTGAATCAAAAAACTATTCTCCGTAGAAATCTTTGAAGAAATTTATTATCCATTGTTTTGCCGGAGTGCTTCTAACGGATCATTTGTCGTGCAGTAAAATCAATCGATATCTCAACATCACTTTTTTCCATCAAAAACGTTGCAACCGTTGACAGTCAAATTTTTCTTCCAGAACCCTGTATCTTCAGAATTTGCGCAAAACTATGCTGGACAAAAGAAACAAGAATTGAATAACATCTTGAAGGTTAACCTGGTGACAGAAAAAACTACGATTCCAACCTCGAGAACGAAATGTAAATTCAATCGTTGGGATGATAATTTTCGCTTTGAGTGGAACCATATGTTGACCCTCGTGAACGCAACACGAAATCAAGGAGTATATTGGAGACAATTAGTAAATTCAGCCTTCGATCTGTAAAAGTCGGGCCAGATAACGTTTCTTATCCCACAGAACATCGTCCTTCTGGTAAATTAAAAATCAAGTAAGCGTGATAATTACGAGATAATAAATATTATTTCCAGTGGTATCACGTGGCTTAGAAAAGAATTTTAATATTAAATAAATACCATTAAAGAAAAAAGATTTCTTTAATTCTTTAATTGAGATTTGTCAGTTCGATTTTTTTCTACTGTACATAATTGTGAACTTAAATATTTCTTTATTTTATTAAAATCCGCAGAATTTACCAAGGATATCACACACCTGAATGAAGAGAAGGTTTCTTTTACTAAGCAATTAATAAATGGGCAAAAATATATTTTATAAAGAATAATAAATGTGTACTGTGTTTCATTTATTGAAAATATTCTCGATTTTCAACGTCTAACAATACTTCTCAAAATAGAATAGACAAAATAAGAAAAAAAAAACGAATAAATTTTCAATGAAATAAATATCCCTACAACTCCCATAATTTGAAACTAAGCGGGGCGAACAATACCTGCGAATATATACGACGTGTACGTAATCTTGAACAATCTCTCATTGAACTCTCGGTTGCAAGTTTCTCTTAGCATTGAGGAAGAAAAAATCTCTTCACACACGACAAGTCGCAAAGACCTTAGTAATGCCTTCAACAAAAGCATCATGGCCTCTAGAGAGCGTTAATCACACCCAACAACTGAATGTACAATTGAATTAGCGAGTCCATGTTTGCGCTTCGTCGCTCGCCAAATTACACCTCCATTTGCACCTGTGCTGTTCTGTTGTAGTCTCCAGCGAGGAATCAGCATTGTCACAGTACACAGTAACAGCATCCGGAACGATACAAGAACACGAAAACGCTAATTCCTATTTCGATGGAATGGTACAACAAAAATCGACTTAATCGTGGTTCGGAAGTAGGTACTCGTTGAGATGCATTATATTTTTTTGTCATTTTAATTTATTGTAAGAATTATTATTGACGTAGTCAAGTCACGAACCCTTTTCTTCACCAAATAACATAATTTGAATGACAGAGTTTGGTAGGGAAGATGTTAGGTACCTAGGAAACATGATGAAGCCGAACAGACTGGAAGAGATGAGGAGAAACCCCAGACGAAAACCTCATCCAGTTGAACCGAGCGACGACGTTGTCGCGCACCACACCCCCGTTGTTGATAATGAAAACGATACATGAAGTTCTTTAAAATATTACTTGAGAGAATATCCTCATTTCAGACACAGTACAAAAATCTGCAAGACATTAAAAATGCTGAAAATATTTGCCTCGTAAGTATCAATCGGGCTAAAAGTACGAAATGAGTTAGTCCGAACTTACCAAAATATGTAAATACAAATATAACAGTTATAGTTGCAAATATTACCCTGAAAATTACTAATATTGCGCAAGAAATATTTTGGAACAAATTTGCGAATACAACAGATAGTGTATCTTCCACACAATTCAGAAAATTTCGACTTGTTTGTTATTCTTTATTCCACATCAGTATTGCCGAACAGGGTGCGTTAATATCACAAAAATATGTGAATTAACAAAATAAATTACATTCATTTCAGATGGTAATGTGGGATGATTGGTTCCATATTTGATAAGGTTTTATAATGGTTCTCATATCTATAAGAATAGAAATTAAAAATAGTAATAAGTAGCGTCCTTTCTGGTCATATCAATTACCCTCGCAAACCAGATTTTTTTTTTCGAATCAATAGACACTACGAAGATGTAAAAATAGAGTCTGTTATCAAACAAATGAAAATTGCAATAGTGTTAAATTAAAATATTTGTTGAAGAGTGGTTCTACAAAAATTGTTATTTTTTATAGTACAAATCACACTATTCGCTTCGCCGTTTCAATATGTTTGAAGAAAGCTCTCCTTATTAAGAAAGTGAGGCGCAATGTACACCGATGAAACGCGTTTCATGAAACCAAACTCATTTAAATACACTGGGACGTGCACACCGAGTTTCATGCAACGCACGGATATTAGTAAGGTATGGCGTATTTAAACAGAGCTAGAAATTAAGTTTGGGAGCAAGAATTCAGCGCAAATAAAACTAGAAGAAGCAGTGGAGACGAATGGTGAAAGTGTTACTACAGATTGGAGGGAAATTTTGCTTTAACTAAAACGCTAACCAGTGGTTCGCGAACCACTAATGGTCCACGATAAAATGTTTGTAATTCGCAGAACATTCTTGCCATTGTTTTAAAAGAGAAGATTGTATCAAATCAATAGTATTTAATTTCATCTGAGACCATGTTGTTCTGAAACACGTTTCATCGCAGTGCACTGCGTCGAAGACTCATTGAAACTCCTCACGAGCTGTATCTAAAGTGAGTACATATCGTGGACACCCCTGCGGTCCTTCGCTGCGACCGCTAATCGCAGCTCGCACGTCGTCACAAAGGCCGTCGCTCGTCACAAAAGGCCCTCACACGCTGCACCACTGTATGCGGCTGTCACGCGGCCGTGGTCGCGCCCGCCGCGGGCAGCGACGACGAACAAGTCGGCCGCGGTCGCCGGCCGGCCGCGGCCACGCCGCTCTCAACGCCACCGCTCGTACTACGACTAATATGAAACTTGGAACCACAGTATCCTTTCCTTTGGAAACAAATTATTTAGATTATGATGCTCCTTCAATCGCTTGATATTATTTATAAAATGTTATACTTTTTGTATGTTGCTATTGTAAAAAAAAAAGATAAGGAATCACAAATTTAATTTCACGGTCCGTAAAAATACCGTAATCTAACAAATCATCTATGACCTATTTCTTTAATAATTAGCTTTAAAATACAATTTTTGGTAGAATTATCGTAAGTTCAGAAATGGTCTCCCAGGTAGCCCTGTTACACGCGTAACAGAATCGGAAGAAAACATGAAAACGAACTCTCTCACTACACTATAAATGTGCAGCGCCGTTACAGGGTTTGTGTGGATACGGCAAATATGGAGCTTCAAAATGATCGATATAGAGCGTATGAATGGAACGCCAGAAGAATTCATAGAAAGAAAGAAAAGAAATTTCAATTCAAATCAATGTTCGGCATCCAGAAAAATTTTAAAATTTAACTGAGGTACGCGGATCTTGTTAAACATTGTACTGGAGGTCGTGTTAATTTAAAGAAAACGTTTATAAGTGGTTTGGAACATTCAAATTCTTATGTAAATTTTGATTTAACGAAAACATTATACTCTTTTGTAATTGTTCGAATTATTCGCCCGGGTCCAGCTAGTCCAATATATGTATAAGAGTAATATATTAATTAATTGATTTATTTGTGTATGTACTACAATCACCTGATGAAGACGGAACAAAGTTGTCGCAATGTCGTGAGCGTCAATAAAAATTTAATCTACTTAAAAAGTCGTTCTAAATATTTAAGTTAGAATATGATAGTAGACGAGATTAATATCAATTTTTAATTCATATTTATTGTCAATAATAACATATTCTTCTGTAGCGCAGTAGGAAACAATCTTGTGAAATAGTCGATCCTGAGTTCTCTTATGTCTGGAGTTCCCGATACAGCTCTCATTGACTGAACTTGAACGCAACATTGTAACTAACACTCTTGAAGTCAGAGATACGATCGGAACGGGTAATAAACTATAAAATATAATTCACCCCAACACAATGCATCGTATGTCAATAATAAGTTCCTCTGTTTTAAATCCCATTGTATATTATTTTTAATAACATTGACATCTCGTATATGTATATGAAGATTCGGTATTTCTATACTGTCATATCAATATACCTTAAATAAATTTGTTAATAATAACAATAAACAAAGAGAAAGCGTGATACTTCCTTTATTATAATAGTAGAGATCTTTCTAATCTAAAATGAATCTGGTAACCGAACTTATTTGAAATTAAATCATATAGTCAGTTCCAAAATACTTTTGACTTAAATTAGATGGTCAATGTATCAGACGCCTCTGTGAGTGATTCCTTTTGCTATATTCCCCAGACGCACTAACTAGCACATTTGATCACAATCTAAGCTACATCACTGCAAGAAATATTTTATTTTTATTTTTCTGAGGACACGCCCGGAAATGTTTGGTTACAAAATATTTACTTCACTAAGGAATAAAATTGTACGTTGATTTATGCAAGAATAAGTTTAAATTTTAATACGGTATTGATTTCAAGCCGCCGGTCTTTTAATGAAATGTGATATGCTGAAATGAAATATAATGTTATTCAACTCATCTTTTATACTATGGGCATTCATTATTCATTGTCTTGGTTTTCTTGAGAGTTTTGAAACTTAACATTTCTTGTAAACTTATCCATTTCCTTTGTCTCATCAGACTGAATAGTTCATTTTGAGAAACATATTGTTTAAATTTCGAGAACAAAGATCGTCCGTATAATCCACAAACGAAGATATGCTGAACAACTCATCATGAGAGAGAAAATTCTGATAATATTAAGCTATTGGGCGACAGAAAAATACTATTAAGTTAATTGCGTAAATTATTTGATTCGTCAAATGGTAAGGATCTGAAACATGTATTATATTACGCAATAATATTTAAATAGTAAACACATTTAAGGAGATTGTATTCCCGAGTTGTGAATTTTGTACATAATTCTCGTTGCTTCGAAAGACAATCTTTTTAGCAATTAACTACAAATTAACCTAGTTCGTATTTTTAAGAGAAATGTCATTTATTTTACCATGTCAAGTAAAACACATCACAGTCAATTATGTCTAATGTGATAGCCAATCCAATTGAAACTTTATTAAAAATATGCGAGTATAGAGTGACTTGTATTACTGGACCACAAATCGCCAAGACATTAATGTAGAGGAAAGTAAGAAATAATCATTCACAATTTTTTCTCTAAAGAAATATTGTTTCTACAATAAATCATTAATGTCATATATTACTGAGATGTTAGACACTAACTAAATTAAGAATTTTGATAGTGATTTCCTCGTATAAAACATTTAATTAACTTGTGATTTTCGTTATATAATGTTAAATTATTCATTAGTGTTATTCATTCGTGAGAATGAACACCCATAGACATATTTTTTACTCCAATTAGAAAATCGGTAATATCACAGATTTTTATTATATTTTTTGCAAAACGGTAGATTTGTTTATTAGCAAACATACAGATTTAACCATAATATAAGTTAAAAACATTACCAACTTCGCTTCCAGCTAAAATAACAGACTGAAAATTAATAAATTTTTATTTAGGTTACATTTAATGAACAATTCCATTCAGGCACATATTTTACATTCAAGGTGGAGGAATCATTATCAAAATTCTCTAATATCTCTAAAAATGGAGGAATTAATACAATTATTTGCGCTCTCTTTCTTTAACTAATTTCTCTCACCTTGAAATTTTTCACGCAGGTTGAGGGTAAAAAGTAGTCTCCATGAATTACGAACGCGGTGTAAACCGAAAGATATGTTCGCCTAGAATTTTCTACAATTCTACAGCGAAAACCATACAGATTTCTATACCAAATGTGTATATTGCAAGTGAATGGCATTCGGTGCAAGGTCACGTGCAGGAAAATAGGTACATTTCTTTCTTCGGAAAAGAAAGGTTATTCCGTAAATGAGAAGACTTTGGAAAAAGAAAATACGATGTTGGGGAGGATACAGATTATGCATACATCCATGTCACGATCATGCACATATTAAAAAGGATTTCAAGAATAAAATTGAAATGAAACAGCACGCATTAATAGTGAGTATTTTATGGACAGGAATGCAAGACAAACCTGGTTTTAAGACTGAACATCAATCGAAACATACATAACATTCTAGCCTAAATTCAATTATAGACCAAGTTTGCGATTTTTCTGAACGGATTTGCAGAGGGTCGCCAACCCTCGAGTTGAGTAAGTTATAAGGACGCTGCGAATGTGTTTCGGCAGATGGTTCTAATCTCCCTCTCCATCATAGCGCTTTCAACAGTCACAGCAGGACACGTTGACTCTCCCTTTGTAACGAAGACAATTCTACAGTAATCATTCCCCTAATCCCAAGCTCTCAAAAGACAGTAGCAAACATGCATGGCGCGCGCACTACAAATGAAGCCGTTTTTCCTTCGGAATTGAATTTATAGTGGTGGATTAGTCACAGTGTAATAGATCACGCACGTATCATAGTGGAAACATTTACGCTGACAAAAATGTTTTCATTATAGCTACGCTAACACTTCCTGAAACACGAGAAAATTGTATCAAAACGAAAAGATCAATGATATTCTACAAAGATCGTCCAGAATTTATACATTTTTGCGGTATTGATTAATTTTCAGACACTCAGTAATTGTCTAAAACAAATACACAATCCTGATATATGATTTCTTTTAATTTATTTTATTAAGCAACCAGAGTACCACAGACAGAAAAGGACATGCTTGCAATAATAGCGAATTTGATGAACAGCTTTTGGTACAGTTGCAATAAAGGTGCGAGCAGGGAAACATTGAACAGGATTTAACGAACATTCTCAAGTCATGATAACTGAACATTCTCTATGATCATGTCTTTGCGATAAGAGGCATTATAAACACCCGCAATCATTTATGAAACACATCTTAATGAATGACACGTGTGCACATGCGTGGTTCTCGCACGTCTTTGCTAGATCAGAAGAATTAAAATTCACAGCAAAGATATTCATTTGCACGTAATGAGTAAAAATGGAATAGATGTATTTGCTTCAACACTTTGAATTTTCACCCGAACATATATCATGCATGACATTCACTTACGTCAGGAAGGTGAGTGTATTCAAAATTATTTTAGGTTTGCACTATCAGCGTATTTGTTCTGGTAAAGCTTGTACGAGCGTACTCGGAACACAAGAACGCGTGGCACAGTTGAGACATCCATGAGTGTGGGGGACGCGTGGGGAGTTTACAGTCGTGCGTCGTGCAGTGGGAAGCGATTCGAGCACTCACCGGCTGCCTGGCTGCGTCGCTGCGGCCGGTGCGTTGCTGCCGGGCGGGCGCTGGGTTCAGCACCGAAGTCGCATGGGCTCCACTGTCTCCTCTCTCTAATCTCTCTCTCTCTCTCACACTCAGTCCTCAATCGCCTCCGCCGCCGCTGCACTTCGGCGCGCGCGCGCGCGCAGAAGCACACTCACACGCAGACCGCTACCGCCGCCTCCACCGCCCAGGTGCCGCGGCGATTGGTTCTCGGACGCACGCCGCCGCCGCCGCCGGTTCGCACGCTCTCGATTGTCACGGCACTCACAGCAAAACAATGCTGTCCGTTTAAATCAGTCCACTGCACGCACAAAAGCACTTCATTCCAGTTTTGTTAACACGAGCACTAGTATCCATGAGATCGTTCAAGAGCACACAGACTGACGTCCTGGGATCGGTACGTTCACGTGCGAGTGTCTTGATGCACACGATAGTATCAGCGGTGCTAACATTAGTGTCGGAGGTTGCGTCTGAGGATCTCAGCGTCTCCCCTCCATGGATTGCTTGCTCGCGTTCCTCCTCCCACTCCTCCGGTGGGGTGTCAGAACGCGCGCGCCTTCTTCGCAGTGGGAGCAACGCCGCAGTGCGGTGATGCGTCCTTTCCGGCCGACGTCCTCCGTCGTTCTGGCCGACCCGTGGCCTTGGGTCGCACGCAGGCAGCAGGCGACGGGCATGGAGGGGGGAGAGCGTATGCTCGGTGCGGGGCCGCGGGCGGGCCGGGCACCGCGCCGCGGAAGGGGCCGGCCAATGGCGCGGCGGAGAGACACGGCGGGCGGACGGGCGCCTGTGTGGCGGCGGAGGCGACGAGCAGACGGCGGGGGCGGCGGCGGTGCGGTGGCGGCGTCACCTGCTGTCCGTCGCGCGCGCTCTGCACCCTCTTCCCTCCCTGTGCAAAGGCACCTGAGCAAGCTGCGCGCGGGCGAGACGCCGTGGCACCTTGCGCGGAGGAGCCGTGGGTTGTGACCTGCCCGGTGCAGGGTCACGTGCGGAATTAGGAGAACGCGTTCTCGTAAGTCTACAGGTTTTTTTCCTCCTGATTAAATTGGAGCTTCCTTCAATGGGAGGCTGGTTAATGAACCACAATAAGAAAAAGTGCATGATTGAAAACGAAATCAATACTTCGGCTTCAAATTGTCTCCACACATTTTAAAATATCTATTGTATGTTTTATAATTAATCAATATATATGATATTTAAAAAAAATACTATGATTATATATTTATAAAATAAATAAAATATATGATTCTTATTTTCCACTAGCCAGCTTTCCCGATAACAATTTTGGCATCAATCACAAATATTATTTATATATTATTTTATTTCAATAAACAAATATTTTTGAAACAATAACGGCTTTATATATTCAGTTTGTCGAACCAGACGAGGTAATGTCAATGAAAATGTATGCACTTAAAATATTTTAGTGTTAAAGGTGAGCAATAGTCATATTCTTAATTTATATTGCAGAATAGTATTGATTTAGGAACTATTCGAGTATAAGACAATTCTGTCTTTGGTCTCAGATTGCCTCGAGATAAAAAGCAGATTAATAAAATCCTTCATTTAATTTGACTCTTGGTAAGTTCCCCATTAATGCTTAATATAGTCTATTATCCCTCTTTCTAAATCATTACGTTATCCAAAAAGCGCAAAAATATTAACCAGTTAGTATTAAATTGGCAAAAGTTATCAGATAACCACATATTCCTCTAAAATGCTATGAATATTATCGCTGAAATTCACCCGTGTGTATTTCGTGAACTTATGATAATTCAAATACGTGTCTGAGTTAAATAACGTTGAATCGGTTGCCCGCCACATAAGGCCGGAGTGTACGCTGTAGACAGGTGGTGCTCCACGCGGCAAGTAGACGAGACTCCCAGCTCATCGCGAGTTGCCTACCAACCGCTGAAATTTTTTGTTTGTTTTATTCAGTTTTGTCTCCTAACACAATTGGTTTTATTTAAATTCAATTCAAAAATTTCTGGAACTAGATACAAAAATTGCTAAATGTTTCATTCAATTCATTATTTCAGTTTATTTGACAATAGCCTAGTTTATTGAACTTTGGAGATTTGTACGTGTAACAAAAATATTTTGCCACGTGGCAAAATAGGACCAGTGGCATTTAAGAAAGGTCATGAACTGGCGTGGAAAAATAGTATACTAATAATCTTGAATGTTTCTCAAAGTTTTTCAAGATTTTCGAACGCTTCACAATAGATTTTGCCACGAGACAGAAACAAGTGTTTCCTCATTCACTTAAGATAATGAAAGTTCAAAATTCCAGAGGCATTAACACGTAGTATCCCGTGAATTTATTATTATTATTATTATTATTATTATTATTATAAGAAAGAGGAGAAGAAGAAGAAGAAAGCAACTCATGAAAAGGGACATTATAATTTTGGGAAACCAAGACCTCGGCTTCTATACTCATTGTTATGACTGGAATATTCTAACGAGTGACCTTAAAACTATTAATAGAGTTACAAATGCAGAAGTGGTGGACACTATTTTTATTTTATAAAACTGATAGTAGACACAATAAACATGAACTGAAGTCAATATATTGGTGAGTACACATTCATAATAGCTTTAACAAACAAGAACCCTTAAAACATGTAAAAGATTTTATTTTCGCACGTAGTTTTTTCGCCCTGGAAATGTACGACAATATTGAATGTGCACCCTGTAGAATACAGGGTACTGTTAAAGCCATTTAATTCACTGCCCCTCACTTTCAGACTTTATACTGTGGCTTATAACCTCAAAATGCACACTAATTAGTATTATTACCTCGTTCTCCAGAAAAGTTTTTTTCTTGATTCATTTCAGCCAAAAATTTGAAGCGTCGCCTTTTCCATATACGCGCGAGCCCACTTTCCGCGCTTTCAAATCTCCGCTCGTCAAGTGCGTATTAATTCTTTCAGCAACGCATCTCTTAAGGAAGTAGAGTCACACGTTGGGGACTTCAGTTACCTTGAAGACTCGGGGAAAGAAGTACTACGTATTTCCACCTGCACAGAAACCATTAGAAGGACCTCCTTCCTTCTGAATGGATGTAGATGGTGCTTCAAGGTTACAGCTCGAGGGAGGTTCGCGGTGTTGAATGGTAACAGATCATTCCCTGGCAAACTAAACGCACTTGATATGAAATATGAATAGATACCCGCTGAAGAGCTGACGAACACGATAACCTAAGTCATTTGTGTAAGATGGTGTTAAGATCTGCAAAGAAATTGTATATGTGTAAGATGATTGACGTTCGTATGTATGTTTCTCAGCCTATTCACCTACGACAAATTCTCTCATTCGAATAAGAAAGTAAAATACATTTTATTTTTCCATTGTACGCGAATAAAACTTAACATCATTATTATCAAAGAGTGAACCATTAATCTATATAATGCGAAAATTCTATAGGGTATTCACAAATTACAAAAAAAAAATTGTTATTGTAATAATGAAACTAACGGTTTCAATTTCGATTTTCGTAATAGCCATTTGGATGTTTTCTATATTCTTCACAAACGATTAAATATATGCATTATTAATCGCATTATTATAAATAATGGTTTTCATGGGTAAGGAATGTAAGGAAAAAATTCGGAGTGAGTTGGGGTATAAAATTAGGTAAAACATTCCCTTGTAATAATGTACACAAAGTGAATGTATGATACTAAACTGAATGGAATTTTAAAATGTTACTTCTAGTTTTTAAATTGTGAAGTAGCTTGAAATATTCTACGTATTATTCTTTATTGTAAACATTTTAAGATAGTTTTAAAATATAGAATATCGTGAATATACTCGAATTAAATTATTAAATATATCAAACGACCATGATGTGGAGTTATCACGATGTTCATTGTGACGTAATCATAATTCCATATTCAGTTATATATCTATTAATTCTGGATAAAATAAATGGACATAAATTATACAAATTAAGATAATTAGTAAGTCAGAGGCCATTACTTTCCACCAAGAAACAATAATTCTGGAATCTCATACTCTTCAGATTTGTAATAATATTTTTACTGTACATACTATTCAGAGACTTAGTGACCCTTATAGATGGATTTTCGCATTTAAAACTCCCTCTACATTGCTGTAAGTGTGAACAATTTCCTGATAAAATAGACTACAAATCTATATATCATTGCTTCAAATCATGTCTGTGGCAGTAAAATCGAATAACTACAGGATGCTTCCCTTTGCAATACCACGATAAAGCAAACTAAATTTCTAACTTTCGTCACGCCTATAACTGAAAAAAAAAAAAAAAAAAAAAAAAAAAAAAAAAAAAAANGAATGACAATGGAAGTATTTCACTTTTTGCAGTAGAATAGGAACACACTGGTGCAAGTCGAAATAATTATGGTATAGTTATTCGCAATCGAAACAAATCATATGAATGATCAACAAGCGTTCAAAATTTAACATCGTAACATAAAGTAGTGTTATTACGAAATATGTTCCCCCATTCTGTGAAGAATAGAAGGTTATTCTGTAATCTACAGAGGATGCAAAGACAAACGAGATTGAGCAACATTACGACAGAATCATATGCGCGTGAGTGAAAATATATTTTATTTACTTTTTACAATAAGTGGAAACAAACTAGTAAATTTTCGGAATTACCTACTTCATTTCTTTCAAAACTTACCAATAAATGAGTTCTTGGATTACAAAATATACTCAAATATTTAATATTTTAATTAAAAAAATAATTTAAACATTTTAATACTTTCAAGAACTGCCTCAATGTGTTTGGGACTTCTTATTGTACGATGACTTATGTCTCGAGATCTACTATAGTAGGCCTACATTGAAAGATAAGAAAATAATAAAGTGTTATTCTAAATTCTAATTCTTTATAATGAGGAATTAAAGTATCCTGGAAATGAATAATTCTTTTATTTTTAAACATACTACAAAGTACAAAACAATTGCAAATTTTCTATATGGAGATTTCTACGGAAGTACATATATTTATCCCTCTCTTTGCGTCAGAGTAGTGGTGAATTGCTTTTACTGAGCCCGTCGTGGAGTGGAGTTCCAGATTACTAGGGATTGAAAACGATTATCATAATCTATAAAATAAATCATAAAATTGCCGCACAGCAATATCGTTTGTTTACTAGCCTTATTTTCATGAGAATCAATCGCAGAGTTGCGCCTTTCTTCTTTCCCAGTAAATTTACCATCGTACACGATTAAAAGTTCCATGTTTAGAAAAATAATTATCTATCTTCGATGTATAGTTATGGAGTAGCGTGTTTTTCCAGATTATCGGCGACTTCGGTTATAGGTGTCCGCCAAGACGATAATTAGCACCGTAAATTGAGAAGCTACTGTAATATTAAGATGGTTGTACATTGAAATGATAAACATCTAGAAATGTCTAGATGAAAGAAAGAGTGACAGTCATTTTCAGGAATAGGTATTGGTTTATTTGAAGGACTCAAGATTTCGATTATTTCTTCGATTGTCTAGCTCAGCGCGAATCGGTGTCATTGATGCAGTAATACCATTACTCAGTTTCACCAAGTAAATCCCAAAAATAATAATTACGTAATGGCAGAATATAATTATATAGGTTTTGAATTGAGAATTGTATTTTTTAAATTGTATTGAGAAATTGAATGAAGAATTTGTATTGTATTATATTGTATTGAGAAATTCAGTGAAAAATTAAAACTTTACTAACGGGCATGTTAGTAATTGTGGAGTTAGTTACTTATTTGTGGAGGATATTAAATAATGCTCTATTTCTTAATATTTTTCTCTTTTTTACGAATTATTTACTTTTTTTCAGTGTCAGATTTTGAAACCAGATATGCGATGATACGAATTGAGATTGTCTATTGACTAACTTAAATTTGTTTGCTTCAAAACTATTTCTTACTTTTATTCTCAAAAGTGATCAATATTATTTTATCTAGGTCTTACTGTCACCGTAATTGGTGTATTCTTCCTTCTGATTTAAAACGGTTTAAATATAAAAATATATTTACACAAAATTCGTTTACATGAAGCGATTACTCACTCCTGCGATCGTAATTAACGGCGGTACCATTATTCAAACTTATCACTTAAAATTGACACAGATATACTCAAGATTATTGTTATTTTATACATCTTTAAATAATTTATACAAGAAAGGGATTTGCACGATCTATCCCATCGAATAAATAAAAAAACATGTATTTAGTAACCAAAAGAATATCCCATTTAAGAAAAGTTTTGACCCAAATTAAAATTTTTATTATAGGCTGTGTAGTATTTTAGGTACTTCTACTCCACAAATTCATTTAGGTACTGTTTACTCCACACATTCTGACAACACCTTGCTCCCTAAAAGCGTAATATCCAGCTTCTACGCCATCATTATCATATTGTTGGTGTTCAATCACTATTTACCACTCATTGACTTGTGCTATCAAACATTCAACTATACTCTCCGTAAAAAAAACATTTCCGTGAGTTTTATTTTCGATTTAAACGCCTTGGTTTGTATATTATTCCATACAACGAATTCCAGTACTTCAGCATTCAGTCATTATCGAAGGTCGTCACGAGCGAACAGACGTAATGAAAGATCCATCGTACACGGCTCCTCTTCTAAGCGAAACAAACAAAAGTTGTCTGAAAAAAAAAAAAAAGG